>JASANA010005520.1:0-18231 GCA_030248095.1 Ptycholaimellus sp. GST1_10
CGTCGACCTTGAACGTCGATGAGGCGGGCGGAAGGGAGGCAAAGATTCAGTTTTTTCTCTTTAGTGGCTCGCCATGCCCCAACCTGTTCCGCTCTCCTAACCCTTTCGGTGACGATGAAAGAGAATCTCGCTACATTACTGCTGCATTCACCACAGCTTAATTTGAATTCTACTTGCAACTGAAGTGGATGAAATTTTTTCTTAGCAAAAAAATAAGTTTTTTATCTTACGTGTGAACTATTGTGAACGTCTACAAGGATGGGATTTCACCAGCTACCTTCCTCAATGGATAACGGCCAATGGGACGACTACGGCTGAGAATCCGGACACCCAGTTTCTCCCCGTGGAAGCCCCATTGTCTCGCTCCGCTTCTGTGATGGACCTCGTCGGTTTTGGTTAATTGAGGGGAGACAGCCACGTTTAGTCGCACCAACTTGCGAAGCCGGAGCCCAAGCCTCCCACGTGGTTGCGGGGTCTTTCACGAGATGTCCATCAGATCGGATCTCGAAGTGGCTGGTCAAGAGCACGGATCGATCGAACGCCTTCGATGAGCTCTGTAGGTCTCTGCAGGTGCGGACCCCGGCTGCCGTTGCGCTGCACAGTTCATGCAGTTACCGGTCAACGCTGGCGCATTCTCACTTGACCACTCCGGCACCGCCGATATCACGCTGGCCTTGATGACCTCCCCTTGTTTCGTAGTACTGCTTGTAGCCTAGATCCGAGACCCCGTTCCTCTGCCTGCTCTAGTTGATTGTGTGATCACTTCTGCCCTTTCCCGGCCGCCCCGCGGGTGTGCTGTGATGTTTCCCAAGCCGGTTTCGTCGACCTTGAACGTCGATGAGGCGGGCGGAAGGGAGGCCGGGATCAGTTTGCTCTTTTAGTGGCTCGCCATGCCCCAACCTGTTCCGCTCTCCTAACCCTTTCGGTGACGATGAAAGAGAATCTCGCTACATTACTGCTGCATTCACCACAGCTTAATTTGAATTCTACTTGCAACTGAAGTGGATGAAATTTTTTCTTAGCAAAAAAATAAGTTTTTTATCTTAGATTGTGAACTTTTTGCACTGTAAAATTATCGTCAGTCCAATGTAAAACTGAATTAATTAATGATAAGAGAGCACCTTACTTTAATGACAATTGATTTGGTCAAAATGTTGTTGGCTCACAAATTTTGCAAACATTATCCATAAGTTAAAATATAATTTTTTTTTAAATTTAAATTCAAATTATTGTATATTTTTTAAAAACTGTTCATATATCTGGAATTAAACTGAGACATATTATGTTGAAGTTAATACAAATTAAGTTGCAAATAAATAAGATAGCAAGAGTCAGGTATAATTTTTTTGCTAATAATATTTTTTAAAAATGTTGCTGCATTTTACTTTTTCTGGAGCTAAGATTTTAAATACATATTAGTATTTTGGCCAGGTGCTCTCTTATCATTAATTAATTCAGTTTTACATTGGACTGACAATAAACTTACAGTGCACAAAGTTTGTCATAGTAAGATAAAAAACTTATTTTTTGCTGAAGAAAAATTTCATCACTTTCAGTCACAAGTAGAATTCAAATTAAGATAAATAAAAAAATTTCCCCTACTTCAATCGCAGGTAAAATATAGATAAGAGATACTTTTTGGGTTAGAAAACCCACTTTATAATAATTTCATAGGGCTGCCAGGATCATAATCTATGTCCAAAATTACCTATATGATGCTATTTGCTATATGCCAGACGGACGGACGGACGGACGGTCTATTTGCAGCTATTGCTCTTCGACGACTGTGTGACGAGCTACAGCCTGCCAAACATTGGGAAAGCTGCAATTGGTTGTGTTGCTCGATAAGAGGGGCTTGGCACTACCGCTCCGCTAACGCTCCGCTCGCACAAGCCCAATAACATGGGGTTCATTTGCACAAAGTGGCTGAACCCATGAGTTGAACTGCCGCCCCTTATAATCAGCAGCCGATTAAAGTAATCTAGCGCTGCAGTACCCTAGTGCATTAAAGTATGGAACGTTGTTGCTAGTGCACTAGGCAGTGCACTAGGTAGTGCACTAGGCCATTATTTTAGCTCCTTTATATGGTAATGGAGATGAATTGAAGAATGACTAGTTGCGTTTTTAGCAAATCTATATCACCTAAAAGCTAAATACAATTAAATAAGCATAGCAGAATTTAATGAAACGATAAAATTTAATTAAATTATTACAATCACCCCACCATTCTTGCCACTGCTTACTTTACAAATGCCATTTATCTAGATACACCACTGCTGACACAGGCATTGGAAGACACAAGAGCCAGGGAGGCATCTCAACATGAGGGTATTGGCTTGATGGACAAAACTTAATGAAAAAGCACATAAAATCTAGGACTGTTACTATAATTAGTTTTTACATGTATTTACAGTACTTAGTCTTCACTTAGAAAGCTATCCGTGGGGAAGTTCACATCCATGAACGAACTTAAGGGCAAGATTAGTTGTTGATGAAAGCAAACTTTTCTTCAAATAAACACCTTCAATACTTTTTTATATTAAATATTGGGCTAGGTGGTTTATAGATGGATTTGTTTGTTATAAAGAACATTTTCAATGTTTGTCACTTTTTGAACATTAATCTATATTTTCATTTTTCAGATGGAACAAAGCAAGTCTCATCAAGTTTTAGGGCCATTAGGGCCAATTAAGGTCAGTAGGGGCCAATTTTGAGACATTTTAGCTATGTAATAGAGAAATATGTGATTTCAAAATGCACTACCCCCCTCCTAGCCACCTCCGGAGGTGACTACCCCTAGTGCCCTAGTGCCCTAGTGCACTACCCCTAGTGCACTACCATACTTTAATGCACTACCCCCTCCTAGTGCACTACCCCCTCCTAGTGCAATACCCCTAGTGCACTACCCATAGTGCACTACCCCCTTAAGCATTGCTAGGGTAGTGCTGCTATGTTACTTTAATCAGCTGCTGGTCTATACTACTTCATGCTTTCCTTTTCCCACTTTTCTTCAGTAAAATGGATCTAGTTAAGAAAGGCAGCCACCTGAAATCATAACTCAAAAATACACCCATATTAGTTGATCCAAAGAAGGCTACCCAGTTAAACAATGTTTCCTGAAATTTGGGGTCTGAGAAGAAGAAGGAGGAGTACAGACAATTGGTTTTTGCATTTTTCATGGTAAAATAATCCGTTCCATGCAAAAGTCAAAAGATAAACTATAGTCAATTCGATGTTGCTCTTTCCATTGCAGAAAAAATTAACACAATTGGAGCTTTCTGTGACGAGCAGCAGCCTTATCAAAATTGAGATCTAGCAAAAACCCCTTTCACGACTGACTTCTTCAGCCGCCACCCAGTGGGCGTGGCGGCGGACACAGCGCCACCGTGCGGTGGACACTCCCGGCGTACAACGATAGGCACGAAGGGCGGAAGAGAGTGAGAAGGCCAACCAACAGTTGGCGGCCAAAGATGCAGCGCTTACAGCGACGGAAATCGTCACCAAATCACTTGGCTGGCTCACTTAAGCTGCGGAATGCAAGCAGGAGGAGACGTGAAGTAAAAGCAGCTAAAAATAGAGAATAAATGGCACCTGTATGAGAAAAGCACCAAAATGCTTGTTGGGTGGATAAGGCTAAACTGTGACTAGTTGGGCTAGGAGTTGGAGAGGGGGCTAAACTTGGACCATTTCCCTACCTCACCTGATAGCTCACTGCAAACTGTACAAATGCTACAGACTATGAAACAGTGGCTGGGGAATGAATGAGATGGCGTTCTTGAATCGCCGCAGAAGAAGTTGAGTAGATGAAGGTGAGGGGCTCCCGGCGAAGAAGCCGGCGGAGCCGAGGCCGAGGGCGCCGAGGCTCCCGGCGAAGTTGGGGGGCCGGGGCAGCTCGGAAACGCTGCTCCCGGCGACGAAGACGGAGTAGACGATGCAGTCCACCACGTAGCAGAAGTGCCCAGCCTTGGAGCAGTTGGCCAAGAACGGCAGCCACAGCTGCTTCGAATCCTCCACCTCAGAACAGCAGGGCAGAGACTTGGAAGGGGATGAAAAAGGAGCACCGGATGCACGGGGTTTACTAAGCCCGGAGGCAAAGCATTGACCCAGATTGCGCTTGCTGACGGCCTTGGAAAGGAAGATGGAGGTGAAAACGCTGTCCTCGGACACGCCATTGAAAGCCGCCCAGCTACCCGAACAGTGCCCCGCTGCAGTTGAGCAGGGCCGGGGGAAGATGAGGAAAAAGGAATGAAGGCACCGCAGAGGCGGGGTTTACTGCGCCCGGAGGCAACAGCATTGACCCAGAACTCGCTGTCGGCGATGCTGGGAAGGTTGATGAAGAAGATGGAGACGTCCATGGCCATGAAGCCGCAGGCACTGAAGAACAGCTCGTAGCTGCTCGTCTCCGCCCGGCTGCAGAAGGGCGAGGCAGAAGGGGGGGAAGAAAAGAGAGTTAGGGAACCACTGGGGCGGGGTCTACTAAGCCCGGAGGCAAAGCATTGACCCGTGGACGCTTGCAGAACTTGGAAAAGGAGAGCTTGGAGTCCTAGATGCCCTCAACGTCGACATCCTCCGCCTCCCCATCCACGGCTGGCTTGTCGGGCTCGGCGGCGGAGTCGCTGGGCCCCCCGTCGGCCGCCTCGGTGGGGAGGAGGTGGGCGACGGAGTGGCGGGAGACGTAGCCGTCCTTGTCGCGGACGTCGGCATAGCGGACGGTGCCGAGGCGGTCGGAGAAGATGCTGACGATGCGCACCAGCTTCCAGGTGAGTCTGGGCGCGTCCTCAGCCAGGAGGTAGGGGGGGCCCTGGCATGTAGTAGGAGGCTGGCTGGATGCCGTGGCAGGCGCAGTCGGTGAGATGGCGGGCGTGGAGGAAGCCAAGGTACTCCGTCTGGAACCGGTGAGCGAAGTCAGAGATGGCTGCCTGGCGGGCCTTGTAGGCCTTGCGCAGGGCCTTGGGCAGCTTCTCGGGGAAGAGCAGTGGTTGCAGTTGACAGCCTGGCTGAAGGACAGAGGCAGGGGTTAGAGGAGCAAAGTCGGCGGGGTCCGCGGTCATGGGGCAGAGAGGGTGGTTGTTGATTGTGGCCTCCACTCTGCAGGCGATGGTGTGGAGCTCGGGGTCAGTGACGGAGCGTTTCCAGAGCGCCGGGCGGAGGCAGGACTTGGCCACCCCCACCAGCCTCTCCACCGCCCCCTGATGCCAGGGTGCCCTTACCGGCGCCAGGCGGAAGTGAACCTCGTGAGCAGAGGCAAAGGCAGTGACATCGAGCGGTTCCCCGTCGCTGAAGCGCAGGACAGGCTCCAGGACGCGGGCAGCCTTCACAAAGGCCGTCGCTTGGTCCAGCCAGATGGAGCACTTGGTCAGGCCCCGTCTGGCCCAGAAGCGCTCGAGGGCAAGGCAGGCAGCCTCCCCGCTGTAGTCCTCGAGGACCTCGAAGTGGGAGGCCCGGAAGGTGGCGCAGGTGATGATCATGAGCCAGCACTTGGCAACGCCGGGCTTGTTGTTGACCTTGAACGGGCCGATCTGGTCCACCAGGACGTTGGAGAAGGGCGTCGCCTCAAAGTCCATCCACTCCGGCGGCAGCTGGCCCATCGCCTGGATTGGGGGCAGGGTGGCCTTTGCCAGCCTGCAGGGCTGGCATCGTCTCAGGATCCGCGACACCGTCTGGAGGCCTCCTGGAAGCCAGTACTCTCGTCTCAAGAGGCCAAGGGTGACCGAGGCCGGGGCGTGGAGGTTGAAGGAGTGGATGTGCTGGACAATCAGCAACACCAGTGGATGACGGCAGGGAAGGAGCACGGGCGGTTTCCCGTCCTCGGTGGGCTCGCGAAGGCCAAAGCAGGTGCTGACGCGGATGACCCCGTCCTCGATGCGTGCCCCCAGCTGGGCCGCCGTGTTCCTCGTCACGGAGGAGCCCTTGTCGGTCTGCAGCAGCCGGATCAGGTCCGGATACTCCTCCATCTGCAGGTCCCGCACCAACGGCAGCAGCAGTGCAAACTGCTCTGCCGCCGATGGTTTACCTTTGCGCCCATGGTGAGGGCACAGGAGCCGATTGGCGTAGGCGGCTGTGCAGAGGAAGTGGCGTAGCGTAGACACTCGCTCCGGGTGCAGGACCTTGAGGAAGCCCTTCCAAGGCCAGATGTCGGGGGCCGGCGCGGGGCCTGCGACATCGGGGATGGCAAGGGTGGTGGAGTGCAGGGTCGGAGGGCGCGGCGAGCTCGCTCTGGAGCCCCCAGCCTCCGATCCCCGAGCCGCCTCCGAGTTCCCAGGGCTGCCGACCTGAGTCAGGGGCCCCGGCTGCCCCATCCAGGGTCTGCCCTGCCGCTTCTCCCGGGAGGACGCAGCCCCCGGGAGGCGGGGCTCGATGCATAGGCCACCAGCCCAGAGGCTGAGCCAGGAACTGTGGTCCTCGGGCGTAGAGTGAGGCGCCGAGGACATCGTCGGTGCTGTGGGTTCTCGTGTTCCAGTCCGCCGGGTTCTCCTTGGTCTTGACCCAGCGGAAGTTGTCGATGACACAGTAGCCGATGATCTCCTTGATTTGCTTGTCCTTGTAGACGCGTGGAGCCGCCTTGGCCTGCAGCCATCCTAGGACGGTGGCGTTGTCGGTGAAGAGGACGGTGGCCTTGAAGCTGACGCCGATGGCCTTGATGAGTCCCGCTGCCGCTCAAACTGCTGCCGCAGCAGCCCAGAGCTCCAGGCGGGGGGTGGTGATGATGGTGCCGCAGCTGGTGCTGGGAACCAGCCGGGCCTTGCCGAAGAGGAGCCGCGATGCCCCTCCCATCTCTTCGGCCACGTAGATGGCGAAACCGTAAGCGTCATTGCTGGCGTCGGAGAAGATGGCGAGCACGGGGTTCTGGATGTCCTTGAAGACGTTGCGGGTGACGCTGACCTCGGCCGTCTGCTCCAACTCGGACCGCAGAGCCATCCACCTCGTGGCCACGGCCTCCGGGACCTTGGAGTCCCAGGTTTTGCACCTCGCGTGCTCCGCCTGCATCGCCAGGCGCCCCTCGAGGAGGATGGGGCAGGCAAGGCCAAAGGGGTTGAAGACTCGGGCAACCGCTGACGACAGCTGTCTGGCCGTGGGGAAGTTGGGGATGTCCTCGAACTTGGCGGGTGGGAGGGAGATGGCGTTGGTGCCGATGTCCCAGATGAGGCCCAGTGCGTTGTTGATGGGCTCGGGCAGCTTCTGGCTCTCCTCCAGGCTGTCCATGAAGCCGGCGCTGTTGCTGGTGAACTTGCGGAGGACAAAGCGGGTGGAGGCAAAGAGTCTTATGAGGCCGTGGGCAACCCGGAAGCCCTCCTTCTCCTCCTCGAAGCTCCAGACCACGTTGTCAGCATACGTGGCCTTGGGGATACTCTTGATCTCCTCGTCGGTGAGGCCGTAGCACTTGGAGCCAGCGAGCACGTCCTCCACCAGCTTGCGCAGGCAGGCTTGAAGCAGCCATGATGACCCTCGTATACCTCCAGACCTGGTAGTTGTGGTCGTCGAGGGGGCGGGAGCAGTCCTTGGGAAGGATGACGCGGAGATCGTCCTGGTGTTCGGGGCGGATGTGGAGGGCGTAGAAAGCAGCCTTGATGTCCGCGCTGAACGCAAAACGGCACCGGCGGAGGTGGAGCTGGACTGAGATGAGGGCGGTGAGTAGGTTAGGGCCGGCCTCAATCATGTCGTTGAGGCAGCGGGCTGGGCGTCCGCAGGCGGAGCTCGCGTCGACCACTGGGCGCACCTTCTTCCCTCCTGGGGCCTTGAAGTACGGCAGGTGGTGTATGAGCTGGCCCTTGCAGTGACGGTCGGCGGCGGGCACGATGATCCCCTCCGCCGCCTGCTTGTCGAACTCGCGGTAGTACTCGATCCGCTCCTCCGCCGTCAGTCTCTCGTGCGTCTTGGCCGCCCTTGTGAAGGCCTGGCCAAAGTTGCTGGCGATGGCGCTGGCCTCGGGCTTGAACGGGAGCGGCACCAAGAAGGCCCCGTCCGCTCTGCACTCCACCTGGGCTAGGAGCTCCTCGGTCCGTCAGTCCTCGACGGTGGTCATGACGTCCGCGTCCTTGGCGAAGCTGACCTTGTCCAGGCTGGTCTGGCGCCAGATCAGCTGCTGGAAGCTCACCGGCTGGGCGCCCGCGAAGCAGGCCATGGAGATGATGGAGCCCCGGTGCAGGGACTCGTCGGTGATGGTGGACTCCTCGCGGGTGACGGCGCCCTTGAGGATGACGCCGAACTCTGAGAAGTGTGCGCTCAGGAGCTCGGTGATGGCCTTGGCTGGGACGGCCAGTCCAATGATCTTGTTGTAGGCGTTGAGGCCGATGAGGAGGTCGACCTCGTTGCTCTCCACCTTGGCTGGGGGAAGGTTGCAGATCTCGTCGTCCACTACCCCGACGGCCTTGCGAAGGGCGGGGCTGAGTTGGAAGCCCCCCGGGTGATGGCTGGGCAGATGACCTTGGCTGCGTAGGCCTTGAGGGTGAGGCGCCAGCCGGTCGGGACCACCAGGTCCAGCAGGACCAGGTGGGCTCTGATGGTCCGGGCTGCCGTCGCCCCCACGTACTCCACCTTGACGGAGACGGGCGGGTAGAGGTGGAGGTGGAGGCGTCTGGCCAGGCCTAGGCTGATCCAGCTGTTGCTACAGCTGGAGTCCAGCATGGCTTGTGAGTCCTCTTTTGGCCGCTCTCCCTTCTTGGCCAGCTGGGGCCGGAAAGTGGCGAGGATGGACTGGGAGTCGCTGGGGACTTTGCCGATGGCGGCGGCGCTGTGGCCGGCATCCTTGGGGTGGGACTTCTTCTTCTCCCACTTCCCGGTTGGCTTCTTGGGCTCTGGGGCGCCCTCGGTGTTGCAGAGGGCAGTGTGATGGCGCTTGCTGCACTTCCGGCAGTCCCGCTTCGACTTGCAGTCGGCCTTGAGGTGACCGCTGGTGAGGCAGTTGAGGCAGAGCTTCAGCTCCTTGCTCCTTGCCAGCCGATCCTTGAGGGAGGCATACTTGGTGCACATGACGGCCCCGTGGCCGGAGCTGCTGCAGAGGGTACAGGCAGGCCGCGTCAATCCCGTCGGGGGGGGGGGCAGTTCTACCCGGCCTGGGCTTGGACTGAGCCCCCGACGGGCCCGCGGCGGGTGCCTTTGCCGGTGCTGCTGCGGCTAGGGTGGTGCTGTGCTGCGCTCCCAGCTCCTCGCCAGTGTGTCTGAGCATGTTGACCTCGGCGCGGAGCTTGTTGATGAGGTCCCTGATCCCGGGCACCGGTGACAGGCGCCAGTGGATCCGCTGTCTCTGGATGTCCCTAGCTAGGCCAGGGGGAACCTTGCGGAAGACCACGTGGCTGTGGGCGTTGATTTCCTGCTCAGAGGCGTCGATGGCGATGAGGCTGTCGTAGATGCCGGCCAGGTGGTCGGCCAGCTGCTCCAGGCTGGCGACGTCGCCCTCGAAGGTGGTGCCAGTGTTGCTGAGCTTGGCAAAGAGCTCGGCCTCGATCAGGTCCAGCCGGTCGTAGTTGTCGTCCAGCACGCGCAGGGCAATGAGGAAGGCATCCCGGGCATTGGGGTCGATCGTCTCGATCTTGGCCCATGCCATGCCCTTCAGGGAGCGGAGGAGATGGTAGTACTTGTCGCGCTCGGGGATCGTCCCCTCCACCAACAGTGCCTGAATCCAGTTTCAGTGGTGGGGGTACCTGCTGATCTCGGCGCCGTCAAACTCCTCGCCGGAGTGCTTGACCTTGGGGAGGGCGGTTGGGGCGTGGTTGCAGGAGAGCTGCTGTAGACAGGCTGCGATGGCCTCCATGGCCAGGCCCGTCTGGTCGTCATTCCTGCCTGGGTCCCCGCCCTTGCTAAGACCTTGGGAGATCCCACAAGACCTCGCTAAGACCTTGGGAGATCCCACAAGACCTCGCCAAAGCCTTGGGAGATCCCCCCAGACCTCGCTAAGACCTTGGGAGATCCCACAAGACATCGCCGAAGCCTTGGGATATCCGCCCAGACCTCGCTAAGACCTTGGGAGACCCCACAAGACCTTGCCAAAGCCTTGGGAGATCCACCCAGCCCTTGCCAAGACCTTGGGAGATCCCACAAAACCTCGCTAAGACCTTGGGAGATCCCACAAGACCTCGCCAAAGCCTTGGGAGATCCCCCCAGACCTCGCTAAGACCTTGGGAGATCCCACAAGACCTTGCCAAAGCCTTGGGAGATCCACCCAGCCCTTGCTAAGACCTTGGGAGATCCCACAAGACCTCGCTAAGACCTTGGGAGATCCCACAAGACCTCTCCAAAGCCTTGGGAGATCCCCCCAGACCTCGCTAAGACCTTGAGAGATCCCACAAGACCTCGCCAAAGCCTTGGGAGATCCCCCCCCCAGACCTCGCTAAGACCATGAGAGATCCCACAAGACCTTGCCAAAGCCTTAGGAGATCCACCCAGCCCTTGCTAAGACCTTGGCAGATCCCACAAGACCTCGCCAAAGCCTTGGGAGATCCCCTCAGACCTCGCTAAGACCTTGGGAGATCAAACAAGACCTCGACAAAGCATTGGGATATCCCCCCAGACCTCGCTAAGACCTTGGGAGATCCCACAAGACCTTGCCAAAGCCTTGGGAGATCCACCCAGCCCTTGCTAAGACCTTGGGAGATCCCACAAGACATCACTAAGACCTTGGGAGATCCCACAAGACCTTGCCAAAGCCTTGGGAGATCCACCCAGCCCTTGCTAAGAAGACCTTGGGAGATTTCACAAGACCTCGCTAAGACCTTGGGAGATCCCACAAGACCTCGCCAAAGCCTTAGGATATCCCCCCAGACCTCGCTAAGACCTTGGGAGATCCCACAAGACCTTGCCAAAGCCTTGGGATATCCACCCAGCCCTTGCTAAGACCTTGGGAGATCCCACAAGACCTCGCTTAGACCTTGGGAGATCCCACAAGACCTCGCCAAAGCCTTGGCAGATCCCCCCAGACCTCGCTAAGACCTTGGGAGATCCCACAAGACCTTAACAAAGCCTTGGGAGATCCACCCAGCCCTGGCTAAGTTGTAAGATCCCACAAGACCTCGCTAAGACCTTGGGAGATCCCACAAGACATCGCCGAAGCCTTGGGATATCCGCCCAGACCTCGCTAAGACCTTGGGAGACCCCACAAGACCTTGCCAAAGCCTTGGGAGATCCACCCAGCCCTTGCTAAGACCTTGGGAGATCCCACAAGACCTCGCTAAGACCTTGGGAGATCCCACAAGACCTCGCCAAAGCCTTGGGAGATCCCCCCAGACCTCGCTAAGACCTTGGGAAATCCCACAAGACCTTGCCAAAGCCTTGGGAGATCCACCCAACCCTTGCTAAGACCTTGGGACATCCCACAAGACCTCGCCAAAGCCTTGGGAGATCCCCCCAGACCTCGCTAAGACCTTGGGAGATCCCACAAGACCTCGCCAAAGCCTTGGGAGATCCCCCCAGACCTCGCTAAGACCTTAGGAGATCCCACAAGACCTCGCCAAAGCCTTGGGAGATCCACCCAGACCTCGCTAAGACCTTGGGAGATCCCACAAGACCTTGCCAAAGCCTTGGGAGATCCACCCAGCCCTTGCCAAGACCTTGGGAGATCCCACAAAACCTCGCTAAGACCTTGGGAGATCCCACAAGACCTCGCCAAAGCCTTGGGAGATCCCCCCAGACCTCGCTAAGACCTTGGGAGATCCCACAAGACCTTGCCAAAGCCTTGGGAGATCCACCCAGCCCTTGCTAAGACCTTGGGAGATCCCACAAGACCTCGCTAAGACCTTGGGAGATCCCACAAGACCTCTCCAAAGCCTTGGGAGATCCCCCCAGACCTCGCTAAGACCTTGAGAGATCCCACAAGACCTTGCCAAAGCCTTGGGAGATCCCCCCCCAGACCTCGCTAAGACCATGAGAGATCCCACAAGACCTTGCCAAAGCCTTGGGAGATCCCCTCAGACCTCGTTAAGACCTTGGGAGAACCCACAAGACCTCGACAAAGCCTTGGGATATCCCCCCAGACCTCGCTAAGACCTTGGGAGATCCCACAAGACCTTGCCAAAGCCTTGGGAGATCCACCCAGCCCTTGCTAAGACCTTGGAAGATCCCACAAGACATCACTAAGACCTTGGGAGATCCCACAAGACCTTGCCAAAGCCTTGGGAGATCCACCCAGCCCTTGCTAAGAAGACCTTGGGAGATTTCACAAGACCTCGCTAAGACCTTGGGAGATCCCACAAGACCTCGCCAAAGCCTTGGGAGATCCCCTCAGACCTCGCTAAGACCTTGGGAGATCCCACAAGACCTCGCCAAAGCCTTAGGATATCCCCCCAGACCTCGCTAAGACCTTGGGAGATCCCACAAGACCTTGCCAAAGCCTTGGGATATCCACCCAGCCCTTGCTAAGACCTTGGGAGATCCCACAAGACCTCGCTTAGACCTTGGGAGATCCCACAAGACCTCGCCAAAGCCTTGGCAGATCCCCCCAGACCTCGCTAAGACCTTGGGAGATCCCACAAGACCTCGCCAAAGCCTTGGGAGATCCCCCCAGACCTCGCTAAGACCTTGGGAGATCCCACAAGACCTTGCCAAAGCCTTGGGAGATCCACCCAGCCCTTGCCAAGACCTTGGGAGATCCCACAAAACCTCGCTAAGACCTTGGGAGATCCCACAAGACCTCGCCAAAGCCTTGGGAGATCCCCCCAGACCTCGCTAAGACCTTGGGAGATCCCACAAGACCTTGCCAAAGCCTTGGGAGATCCACCCAGCCCTTGCTAAGACCTTGGGAGATCCCACAAGACCTCGCTAAGACCTTGGGAGATCCCACAAGACCTCGCCAAAGCCTTGGGAGATCCCCCCAGACCTCGCTAAGACCTTGGGAGATCCCACAAGACCTCGCCAAAGCCTTGGGATATCCCCCCAGACCTCGCTAAGACCTTGGGAGATCCCACAAGACCTTGCCAAAGCCTTGGGATATCCACCCAGCCCTTGCTAAGACCTTGGGAGATCCCACAAGACCTCGCTAAGACCTTGGGAGATCCCACAAGACCTCGCCAAAGCCTTGGGAGATCCCCCCAGACCTCGCTAAGACCTTGGGAGATCCCACAAGACCTCGCCAAAGCCTTGGGAGATCCCCCCAGACCTCGCTAAGACCTTGGGAGATCCCACAAGACCTTGCCAAAGCCTTGGGAGATCCACCCAGCCCTTGCCAAGACCTTGGGAGATCCCACAAAACCTCGCTAAGACCTTGGGAGATCCCACAAGACCTCGCCAAAGCCTTGGGAGATCCCCCCAGACCTCGCTAAGACCTTGGGAGATCCCACAAGACCTTGCCAAAACCTTGGGATATCCACCCAGCCCTTGCTAAGAAGACCTTAGGAGATTTCACAAGACCTCGCTAAGACCTTGGGAGATCCCACAAGACCTCGCCAAAGCCTTGGGAGATCCCCTCAGACCTCGCTAAGACCTTGGGAGATCCCACAAGACCTCGCCAAAGCCTTAGGATATCCCCCCAGACCTCGCTAAGACCTTGGGAGATCCCACAAGACCTTGCCAAAGCCTTGGGATATCCACCCAGCCCTTGCTAAGACCTTGGGAGATCCCACAAGACCTCGCTTAGACCTTGGGAGATCCCACAAGACCTCGCCAAAGCCTTGGGAGATCCCCCCAGACCTCGCTAAGACCTTGGGAGATCCCACAAGACCTCGCCAAAGCCTTGGGAGATCCCCCCAGACCTCGCTAAGACCTTGGGAGATCCCACACGACCTTGCCAAAGCCTTGGGAGATCCACCCAGCCCTTGCCAAGACCTTGGGAGATCCCACAAAACCTCGCTAAGACCTTGGGAGATCCCACAAGACCTCGCCAAAGCCTTGGGAGATCCCCCCAGACCTCGCTAAGACCTTGGGAGATCCCACAAGACCTTGCCAAAGCCTTGGGAGATCCACCCAGCCCTTGCTAAGACCTTGGGAGATCCCACAAGACCTCGCTAAGACCTTGGGAGATCCCACAAGACCTCTCCAAAGCCTTGGGAGATCCCCCCAGACCTCGCTAAGACCTTGAGAGATCCCACAAGACCTTGCCAAAGCCTTGGGAGATCCCCCCCCCCAGACCTCGCTACGACCTAGGGAGATCCCACAAGACCGCGCCACAGCCTTGGGAGATCCCCCCAGACCTCGCTAAGACCTTGGGAGATCCCACACGACCTTGCCAAAGCCTTGGGAGATCCAACCAGCCCTTGCCAAGACCTTGGTAGATCCCACAAAACCTCGCTAAGACCTTGGGAGATCCCACAAGACCTCGCCAAAGCCTTGGAACGAGATCCCACCAGACATCGACAAGGCATTGAGAGATACCACCAGACCTTGCCAAAGCCTTGGGAGATCCACCAGCCCTTGCTAAGACCTTGGGAGATCCCACCAAGACCTCGCTAAGACCTTGGGAGATCCCACAGACTCTCCAAAGGCCTTGGGAGATCCCACCAGACCTCGCTAAGGCCTTGGGAGATCCACCAGACCTTCCACAAGGCTTGGGAGATCCCCCACCAGACCTCGCCAAGGCCTTGGGAGATCCCCACAAAAAAACACAACCCACCAACAAACAACCAAACACCCACACCCAACACCCCCCCCCACACCCAGACCTGACAAGGCCTTGGGAGATCCACCCAGCCCTTTCTAAGGCCTTGGCAGATCCCAGCAGACCTCGGCAAGGCTTTGGGAGATCCCACCAGACCTCGCCAAGGCTGTGAGAGATCCCACTAGACCTCGAAAAGGCCTTGTGAAATCCCACCATACCTCGCCAAGGCCTTGGGAGATCCGACAAGGCCTCCACAAGGCTTTGGGAGATCCCACCATACCTCGACAAGGCCTTGGGAGATCTCACCAGGCCTCCACAAGGCCTTGGGAGATCCCACCAGACCTCGACAAGGCCTTGGGAGATCCCACCAGACCTCGACAAGGCCTTGGGAGATCCGACCAGGCCTCCACAAGGCTTTGGGACATCCCACCAGACCTTGACAAGGCCTTGGGAGATCCAACCAGACCTCACCAAGGCCTTGGCAGATCCGACCAGGCCTCGCCAAAGCTTTGGGAGATCCCACAAGACCTCGACAAGGCCGTGAGAGATCCCACTAGACCTCGACAAGGCCTTGGGAGATCCCACCATACCTCGCCAAGGCCTTGGGAGATCCCACCATACCTCAACAAGGCCTTGGGAGATCTGACCAGGCCTCCACAAGGCTTTGGGAGATCCCACCAGACCTCGCCGACAAGGCCTTGAGTAGAACCCACCCCCCCCCCCCCCCCACCAGACCACGCAAAGGCTTTGGGAGACCCGACCAGACCTCGCCAAGGCCTTGGGAGATCCCACCAGACCCCCCCAAGGCCTTGGGAGATCCCACCAGACCTTGACAAGGCTTTGGAAGATCCCACCAGACCTCAACAAGGCATTGGGAGATCTATCAGACCTCGACAAGGCCTTGGGAGATCCCCCCAGTCCTCGCCAAGGAGACCCTCACAAGGCCTTGTGAAATCCCACCATACCTCGCCAAGGCCTTGGGAGACCCCCATCCCATCAGGCCTCCCCAAGGCTTTGGGAGGTCCCACCAGACCTCGCCAAGGCCGTGGGAAATCCATCCAGACCTCCACAGGGCCTTGGGAGATCCCACCAGACCTCGACAAGGCCTTGGGAGTCCCCACCAGGCCTCCACAAGGCTTTGGGAGATCCCACTAGACCTCGCAAAGGTCTTGGTAGATCCCAGCAGACATCGCCAAGTCCTTGGAGAGTCCCCCAGCGCCCCTCGAAGGCCTTGGAGGAGATCCCACCAGACCTCGCCAAGGCCTAGGGAGATCCCCCCCCCCCCCCCACCATACCTCCACAAGGCCTTGGGAGATCCGACCAGGCCTCCACAAGGCTTTGGGAGATCCCACCAGACCTCGACAAGGCCTTGGGAGATCCCACCAGACCTCCACAAGGCCTTGGGAGATACTACGAGACCTCGACAATGCATTGAGTGATCCCACCAGACCTCGACAAGGCCTTGGGAGATCCGACCAGGCCTCCACAAGGCTTTGGGAGATCCCACCAGACCTCGCCAAGGCCTTGGGAGATCCCACTAGACCTCCACAAGGCCTTGGGAGACCAACCCCAGCCCGGTCCCCCACCAGACCTCGATAAGGCCTTGTGAGAGATCCTCACTAGACCTCGCACAAGGCCTTGGAAGACCCCACCAGACCTCGACAAGGCCTTGGGAGATCCCACCAGACCTCGACAAGGCCTTGGGAAATCCGACCAGACCTCGCCAAGGCCTTGAGATATCCAAACTAGACGCTCGAAAAGCCTTGGGAGATCCCACCAGACCTCGCCAAAGGCCTTGGGAGATCCAACTAGGCCTCCACATAGGCTTTGGGAGATCCGACGAGACCTCAATAATGCCTTGGGAGGTGCGACCAAACGTTGTCAATGTTTGCCATTTTTGGGTATTTTTTGACTTTCTTGCTCTAGCTTTGTCAATTTTAAAGATTTTTTTGGGCGAAATTTTTTAAATTCAAGCCTAAACAATTCTGTTTAAAACCATATAATTACTTTTTCATTTTGCCTAAACTATTTTTGTGAAAAATCTCATTGAGTGAAGTCAATTTTTGCGACTTTGGCCCTACTCAGTGAGCTGATGTTGCAAGGATGAGTAGGGATATGTAGATGTTTACCACTAGAGGTCATTTTGACTGCTTTCGATGATTACAGTCATTGATCCATTTTAAGTTGTCTTTTGAGCAGCAGATCTCCTTAAACTGGTTGATCTTGAAATGCTTATGTTTGCTGAGCTGTAAATCATTTCAACAGTGATTATCTATTTTTTTTGATTGTCAGCCAATACAGCCATCCTTGGGTAGAATATTTTATGATATCAAGAAAAAGAAACTGATATTTTAATAGGCTGTCAAGGAATGAAAAGTGTGGCCGCGCGAAGCCCGGCCACAGACCCAAATTACTAGTATCTTATATAATACGGGTGATACCATTTTGGGAGGGTACGTCGGGCCGACTTGATTCTTAACTTATCCTGGCACATGATACCTTTATGGATAGGTCTTGGAAAGTGCTGTGTCTGGCATATCACTGCACATGCGCCTGAATTCAAGAAAATGATGAAAATATCGAAAATGTGCTCATTTTGGACATTTCCCAACTTTGCAGCTCAATAGCTCCATCAATTTTCAACATTTCTTGGCGGACTTTTTTTTTAATTCAAGCCTGAACAATTCTGTATAATATCATCTATTTACAATGTTATTTTATCAAAATGATTTTTGTATAAAATGTCATTGAGTAAAGTCAATTTTCGCGATTTTGGCCCTACTCAGTGAGCTGATGTTTCAAAGTATTGATTTGTAGGGTCAAACAGGTGTTGAATGTCACAGGCTGCATTGACTGCATTGGAAGCTTGCAGTCATAGGTCTTTTTCGATTTTACGTTCTGATCAGGAGCTTCCAAAACTGATGGAACTTAAAAAACTGATGTTGCTGAGCTGTTTCATTATAATTATTCAGCAATGAATGTGTTCAATAGTCTACGATATTTTATGTTTTCAAGAAATTGGATGATTTCATTTGAATTTCCAATTTCATTTGAAAGATTTTATTTGGAGTGAAATGTGCTGATACTGAGTAAGTGTGGCCGCGCGAAGCGCAGCCACTGACCAATATTACTAGTATATATATATATATAAACAAAAAGTCAGGCATGTGTATAGACCACAAAGCGTGCCCTTCGGGCTCGCTTCGCGGTCAAAAATTTTAATAAACAAAGATTCTGGTGTAATCCTTGGGCAAACAGAAAATAAGGCAAAATGTGTCTATACAAACTAACCTATGTAGCAAAATTTTAATTGCTTTAAGAAAAAATTGAGTAGAAATAAATTAAAACATTGGCAAAATTTAGGAAAATTTGTTGACACTGTGCGGAGCACAAACTTTTTTTGGCTGTTTTGCCTACAGTGAACATTTGTTCAAACATTTGGCAGGGGGTCATTTGCCTAATATTCATAGGGTAAAAAAGGGATGCAATGGGTCAAAAAAGGGCCCTGGCGCCAGCAGTTTATTACAGTAAAGTACATGGGTGTAAGAAAAATCATTATTGTTAAAGGGGAAATACCCAGGTCAGGCACCATCACCGATTCCACTCATATTTTTTTAAATGATAGGTGTTACCATTGTAAGCTTGCAAGGGTATAACGTTTTCGTCAAAAGGTCTCTGTTCCAGAATTAAAAATTCCCAAAATTTCCTAT
>JASANA010005522.1:0-13130 GCA_030248095.1 Ptycholaimellus sp. GST1_10
TTTTATTGGCACGAAATTTAAACATAATAACTGTCAAAATATAAAAAGACAACAATTCATCAGTATAATCGATATAAAAGAACAGTACTGGGCAAAGTAATAGTTAATTTTTGATTTGGAAGCAGAAGGTAGTGATGATTTTGTGCCTACAGTTTGGTGTTTTACGAGTGTCATTTCATTTAAGCCTTTGTTTAAAACTAAATTAATTGATCATGTTAGAAGACCTTTGTATTTTTTCCATAATACGTCAGCTGTTTCATTAGAATTTGGTGGCGATGGAATAGACTGCAAAACTAGCTTGTCAAATTTGTTGGATGGTGCAAGTCTTCCAATTAAAAAATCAACTGCTTTCCCTGGATTTATGAAGGTGTAAACAGGTCAAATTCGGTATACACTGTTATTGCTGCATTTTATTTTAATAGCTAGTTTTTCACTACATTTATTCCAGATCTTGTGTTTGCTAAGTTACTAGAAATGATAAGTGGCGGGCATTGAAATTGTTTTTTTCATTCATTACCTATCAATCCATTTAGTTTAAAAGGCCGATCTGAGGACTGTTTGAGGTTTTACCAAGCTAGCTCGAACTTTTTCCACAGACATTCCTAGCTCAATTTCTGTTGTGTACACCTGAGGACATTATTCATGCAAAAGCAGAATGCGCTAGGATCATTTTATGTCCACCTTTTGGAGCCCCATATATGGCTAAAACCCCTATATAAAGTATTATTTTGATGTTTATGGGGCTCAAAAGGTGAACTTGTTTTGATCCGTTCGAACTGTGCTTTTGTGACATTAATAACATACCTGAGGACATTAATCATGCAAAAGCAAAATGCACTAGGATCTTTTTATGTCCACCTTTTGGAGCTTAGTATATTGCTAAAACCCTGTTCTTGCATGTACAACGGCTGCAGTAAACTTTAATGATGAACTGCAGTCATAGTCTTGCAAGCTGAACGGCTGCAGTAAACTTTAATGATGAACTGCAGTCATAGTCTTGCAAGCTGAACGGCTGCAGTAAACTTTAATGATGAACTGCAGTCATAGTCTTGCAAGCTGAACGGCAGCAGTAAACTTTAATGATGAACTGCAGCCATAGTCTTGCAAGCTGAACGGCTGCAGTAAACTTTAATGATGAACTGCAGTCATAGTTTTGCAAACTGAACGGCTGCAGTAAACTTTAATGATGAACTGCAGTCATAGTCTTGCAAGCTGAACGGCTGCAGTAAATTTTAATGATGAACTGCAGTCATAGTCTTGCAAGCTGAACGGCTGCAGTAAACTTTAATGATGAACTGCAGTCATAGTCTTGCAAGCTGAATGGCTGCAGTAAACTTTAATGATGAACTGCAGTCATAGTCTTGCAAGCTGAATGGCTGCAGTAAACTTTAATGATGAACTGCAGTCATAGTCTTGCAAACTGAACGGCTGCAGTAAACTTTAATGATGAACTGCAGTCATAGTCTTGCAAGCTGAACGGCTGCAGTAAACTTTAATGATGAACTGCAGTCATAGTCTTGCAAGCTGAACGGCTGCAGTAAACTTTAATGATGAACTGCAGTCATAGTCTTGCAAGCTGAACGGCTGCCGTAAACTTCAATGATGAACTGCAACCATGTTTTTGCAAGCTGAACGGCTGCAGTAAGATTCAATAATGAACTGCAGCCATGTTCTTGCAAGCTGAACGGCTGCAGTAAGCTTCAATGATGAACTGCAGCCATGTTCTTGCAAGCTGAACAGCTGCAGTAAGGTTTAATGATGAACTGCAGCCATGTTCTTGCAATCTGAACGGCTGCAGTAAGCTTTAATGATGAACTGCAGCCATGTGTTTTGCCTGCAGAACGGATGCAGTAAGCTTCAATGTTGAACTGCAGCCCTGTTCTTGCATGTAGAACGGCTGCAGTAAACTTCAATGATGAACTGCAGCCATATTCTTGCAAGCTGAACGGCTGCAGTAAGATTCAATGATGAATTGCAACCCTGTTCTTGCATGTACAACGGCTGCAGTAAACTTTAATGATGAACTGCAGTCATGTTCTTGCATGCAGAACGGCTGCAATAAACTTCACTGATGAACTGCAGCCATAGTCTTGCAAGCTGAACGGCTGCAGTAAGCTTCAATGATGAACTGCAGCCATGTTCTTGCAAGCTGAACGGCTGCAGTAAGCTTTAATGATGAACTGCAGCCATGTGTTCTTGCCTGCAGAACGACTTCAGTAAGCTTCAATGTTGAACTGCAGCCCTGTTCTTGCATGTACAACGGCTCCAGTAAACTTTATTGATGAACTGCAGTCATGTTCTTGCATGCAGAACGGCTGCAGTAAACTTCAATGATGAACTGCAGCCATATTCTTGCAAGCTGAATGGCTGCAGTAAGCTTTAATGATGAACTGCAACCATGTTCTTGCAAGCTGAACGACTGCAGTAAGCTTCAATAATGAACTGCAGCCATGTTCTTGCAAGCTGAACGGCTGCAGTAAGCTATAATGATGAACTGCATCCATGTGTTTTTGCCTGCAGAACGGCTGCAGTACGCTTCAATGTTGAACTACAGCCCTGTTCTTGCATGTACAACGGTTGCAGTAAACTTCAATGATGAACTGCAGCCATATTCTTGCAAGCTGAACGGCTGCAGTAAACTTTAATGATGAACTGCAGTTATAGTCTTGCAAGCTGAACGGCTGCAGTAAACTTTAATGATGAACTGCAGTCATAGTCTTGCAAGCTGAACGGCTGCAGTAAACTTTAATGATGAACTGCAGTCATAGTCTTGCAAGCTGAACGGCTGCAGTAAACTTTAATGATGAACTGCAGTCATAGTCTTGCAAGCTGAACGGCTGCAGTAAACTTTAATGATGAACTGCAGTCATAGTCTTGCAAGCTGAACGGCTGCAGTAAACTTTAATGATTAACTGCAGTCATAGTCTTGCAAGATGAACGGCTGCAGTAAACTTTAATGATGAACTGCAGTCATAGTCTTGCAAGCTGAACGGCTGCAGTAAACTTTAATGATGAACTGCAGTCATAGTCTTGCAAGCTGAACGGCTGCAGTAAACTTTAATGATGAACTGCAGTCATAGTCTTGCAAGCTGAACGGCTGCAGTAAACTTTAATGATGAACTGCAGTCATAGTCTTGCAAGCTGAACGGCTGCAGTAAAATTTAATGATGAACTGTAGTAATGTTCATGCAAGCTGAACGGCTGCAGTAAACTTTAATGATGAACTGCAACCATGTTTTTGCAAGCTGAACGGCTGCAGTAAGATTCAATAATGAACTGCAGCCATGTTCTTGCAAGCTGAACGGCTGCAGTAAGCTTCAATGATGAACTGCAGCCTTGTTCTTCCAAGCTGAACAGCTGCAGTAAGCTTTAATGATGAACTGCAGCCATATTCTTGCAAGCCGAACGGCTGCAGTAAGCTTCAATAATGAACTGCAGCCATGTTCTTGCAAGCTGAACGGCTGCAGTAAGCTTTAATGTACAATGGCTGCAGTAAACGTTAATGAATTCGTCATTTCTCATCATCCCCATTTTTTACCTTTCTACCCAAACAAATAATGTTTGAAACGCTCCATGACCAGTGTCACCCCTCCAGATCTTCCACATATTTCATTACCTTCCACGGAAAAAAAGTGTGTGCAAATCCGCTGAGATTTTGCCATTTCTCAGTATACCACGTTTTTCAACCTTTCTACACAAACAATTATTGTTTCATATGCTCCAAGACCGGTTCCACCCCTCCAGATCTATCTAAATTATTAATACCTTTCCAGAAAAAAAAGTTTGTCCAAATCCGTTAAATATTTGCCATTTCCAGCATACCCCATTTTTTAACGTTTCTGTGGTGTATTACAGCAGTAACGTAGCGAGAATCTCTTTAGTCGGTCACCGAGCAGGGAAAAATAGGGACAACAGGAAGGGGTTATAGACAAGACTGAGCTCAGCACTTTTCCGCCTGCCTCATCAACTCAAGGTCAACGAAACCGGCTTGGGTAACGCCACAGTGCTCCCGCAGGCAACAAGGAAGGGGATCACACCAATCATCTAGATTAGGCAGAGGAACGGGACCTTGGATCTAAGCTACAAGCAGCACGACTACTTGGGGAAGGGAATTATCAGGGCCAGCGTTGCAGGGGCATCGAAACTGGAGTGATGGAGCGGGGCCGGGCCGATGGCCGAGAGCCTCATAGGGTACGCGACATCCGGGCTGCACTGGGATCGCTGGGTAGTAGATGGATGGAGCTCATTGATGGTGTTTGATCGAGGCACACTCGCAAACTCAGGCTCTGGTTCCGTGAGCGTAGGCGTACCTTCCATTCCCTGGCCTTCCTTTGCATACTCGTTCCACACGGTGTATAGTGAGAGGCCCAGAAGAGAAGGATTCCAGCCGTGACGATGGCAAGGATGATTCTGATGATCATGATGATTGGTTTGACAAGGTAGAAGCTGAGGTTATTGATGCCCGACCAGGAGGCCTTTGATTGTGCTCCTTCGGACAGAGTTCCAACTATGGCTCCCACTGCGTGGCTGTATGCTTTGATACCTTGGGCCCCCCCATTAGGATCGAGGGAAGAGTAACTCGTGTAGCTATTCAGTCCATTGAGTTTCCTCTCGAGGGCAGGCATGCTTGACGAGTAAGCAATGAGAGCAGCGAACGGAGGCATCAGTCGAGATTTGAACAGAACTGGAGTGTCGTATGTGATGTTGGGCTGTAGATGGCGGATGTCGGGTGCCTGAAGGAGTGTGGCAAACGAACCGTGGGTGAAGTTCTTGAAGAAGGCAGTGGCATTGGTGGTTGAGATTGGATCCACGAACTGGAAAGGGTGTATGTGATGGCAATCCGTAATGGGGCTGTGATGTGTCAGGTTGGTGCCCCCACCATCTGGCAGGAAGAGGAGTTCTCCCATCTTGAGCCATACTGGCAGGAAGACGTAGCATTTTTCTTCTCCTGGAAGTTGGTGGTTTGGGTAGACAGCTTCCACTTCTGCTTCCAGGTACTGAGATATGTAGATGGCCAACCACAGCATTTCCGCGGAGATGTCCTGGCGACCAGTGAGGGTGCGGACACCGTTGGTGGGGCTCATCCAGACCATCCGCTTCAGTATCTGATACTGGTGTTCTTCCAGCATGCACATCCGATGCTCATCACTTAACTCCAATTGCTCCATCATGTCTACCAATTTGTCCACGACGTAGTGTAGTTTTGCTTCTACCGGATCGTGGTGTTGAACCCAGTTCTCTATGTGGAGCAACGTCTCGTGAACAGCCTCCTTCTTTGCGTCTTTATCGAAATCCCAGTGAGGTCTCACGGCAGTGGGCGGAAGCAAAGAGTGGGGTCCCACCCGTGGATGAGCGGCAGTGAGCAGCTCTCCCTCCGCTCTCATCTTCTTTTCTGCTTCATGTTTCTCTCTCCTAGTCTCCTCCGTCTGGGGTGAGTTCTGACCAGCGACGGGGTCGTCCCTGATGGCTGTATCATCGCCGTCGAGTCGAGATAGTCCTTCCACTTCTTTGGCATCCTTGAAGAGTTCATCGGTCAGTCGATCCCATTCTTTCCACTTCTTCCACTTCTCTTTCTCTTCCTTCGTTGGAGACACTTCTTCCCTCTTTTCTCTCCATGGGGAGGAGGCACTTGATGGATCGTTGGCAGCACCATCTTCCTTGGTGTAAATGATGTGTAAGGCTCCTCCTTCATGCGAGATCAGAGTTCCAGCAGGAAGACAGTCCATGGTCCTATTAGTGTATGGGAAGTCTTCCTCGGGAGAGTAAGTGGAGAAGGTGGTGGAGAGTCAAGGAAGGCACACTTGAGACCCCATCACGTCTCCCCCAAACCTTCTGAAGTAATGGAAAGGGCAGTGCGTGAGGATTGGTGTGTCATTCCAGATGATGGTGTACTGAGGCTGGACACAACTCTCCTTCTCAACGCGACATCCCTTGAGAGATCCGAGGTCCGAGGTGAGAGCCTGGTGTCCCGCATACACCGTCCCTTTGAGGAGGTAGAGGTTAACAGTCTGGTAGACGTGGGTCTTGAAGCAGCAGTGCCACTCATGGTGCCGGGATTGATTGGTGGACCAGAGGGACTAGTCTATCTGCACCAGTTCCAACTATCTGAACTTGCGTTCTGTCCATGCGTAGTTGCATTCGTTGGCTGGCATGCTCATCTTCTCGATAGGGTTGGAGATTCCCCAGTTAAGGAAGGAAGTGAAACCGTCCCATCACATAGTGGTTGTTGTGACTTCCAGGATGCACTGTGTGGTGGGGATGCTAGGTCCTTTGGCGGCTGGGAGCCATAAGTCCACCTCGTGATATGAGCACTTGGCTGGCCTTCCGTAAACAGAGCCTTCCCTTGTTTGCTCCGAAAGAAGGAAGGGTCAGCATCCACCACTGTGTCGGTAGCAGAGTTGGAACTTCATGTTCGTCGGCGGCGGATCTCAATCGTCTCTTCGAAACTTTGCCCCATGAGACAGTGCCTTTATGACTTCTTGGGCAGAATGAGTGGTGGTGGGGGCAGGGTAGGTAGGCCTTGCGGCAGTCGAGGTGAACAAGCACATTGCGATCAGTATCATGACCATCCACTTGTTCCCCTCGCTTCCTCTTCACCCCTCTCGTTCCTTGTGGTGGGTTTCCCGTCCGGGGAGGAGGATTGTTCCTCTCCTCCTTTGGTTCCCCTGCATCTCGCTTCTGGGCATCTCATCTTTTCTTCAACTCCCTCCGTCAAGATTGCTGACACGCCAACCTCCTTCTCCAGTATTCTTCCGGTGGGATGGTCTGGACTTCGTAGTGCCAGTGCTCTGGGGTGAGTTGCCCTTCGATGATGCGGAAGCGGCTGCATGAGCAAGGTTCTACTTCCCTTTGCTTCCTCCTTGTCTCCTCAATCAGACTCCTCATCTGAAGTGAGTAGCCCTTCACTTTCATCCCATTCTCGTCGAATAGCTCCAAGACGAATGGGAAATCCACTCAACTCAGCAGGCAAGCAAGCTGGTCAATGTCCTCCCTAGCCGCTGGAGCTGTCTCCTGTCTTGGATAGAGGAGGTGGGGAGTCCAGTGGAGCCACAGTTGTCGTATGTCTGGTGGTGGAAGTCCTGGAAGGAGCCTTCCTTCCAGTAGGTTCTTGTATGCTGGGGTCACGACTAAGAAAGAGTGCCAGGCAGCTTGATCCATCAGTAGGTGAGTGACCGATTATTCTCAGACTCTCAGACCCACAAAGAGACCGATTATCCACAGCCTTGTGAGCTCTGTCAGTGGAATTGATCCTGTTGGCACATCCCATGAAGGTGTTTCCATTCCTCGAGTCTGGATGTCCAATATGACTAGCTTGGCCAGCAACATATCCCACGCTCCTGCCCACTGTCTCCCTGCTTCCTCTCTGGGTCCGGCTGAGGTGAGCCAAGGTAGGGAGAGGCCTCTGAGATTGGGGGTGAGTCTATTTAGGTCAGGCATTCGGATGGTCGCATGCCTGTTGAACATCAGGCTCCGCAGTTGGGGTAGTGGCAGGCGCCATTTTGTCTCCAGAACCATGTACTTTGCTGTCTCCAAGTCGATGTGGAGAGTTCATAGTTGAGGTAGCTGAGAGAGGGTGGCCCAGTCCTTTGCGTCAAACTGTGTGCAGCCATGAATCGTCAGCTTCTCCAATCTTGGGGTGCATGTCACCACGTCTGCCAAGGTGAGGCTGGAGCCAATTGTCATCCACCTCACGTTTGGTTTTGAGAGGAGCCCAAGAGTCCCCTCCAACACTGCTACTCATTCTATCCCAGGAGACAGGGCATTCCAGATCATATGTGATATGACGTGCAGCTTGAGGACCTTGAGTCTCCGACTCTGTTGCAGACACTGCATGAATGTCTGGTGGTAGGTGTCGACTGTGAGGCAGACAGTGTTGGCGCTCCTATAGCCCTTGAGTGCCCTCATATGTCTTACTTGAGGTAGGGGAGTGACATAGTTGTGTTCCATGGGCATGTGGAGGTGTGCCAGGGGGAGTGTTGCCTCCAAGGTTCTGACCTGGAAGACTCGGTTCATGGGTAGATGATCCTCACCCATCACCAGACATGGCATGTAGAACTCCAACGCTTCGCAACTTAGTAGGTCTATGATGTACTGTATCTTGCAGGGTGTCTTCTTCCATCATGGTGATTTGGGCTTAGTCACTATCCTCTCCTCCAGGATCTTGATCTCAGAAGTTGGTCCTTCCTCCCCTGTCTCCCTGGGCAGTTCCGGGAGGGCTCCTGTCGGCAGTTCCCTCACAGCTCCCCCTAGGTTCAGTTCCTGAATCGTCCTTCCTAGGTCGTTGTCGCTTATGAGGTTGGCGATTGAGAAGTCCGTCTCGATCTCACTCCAGCTTGCTCCCATCATGAGCACGCTCGGGGAGGGTGATGTTGCGTTGGTGTCTGGGGGTGCATCCTCCTGGCCAGCAGGAACCGTGGTTGACCGGTTCATGCTGTTCTCCCAAGTGAATCCTCACTCAAGCTGGTTTCTGGCTCTCACCATCTCGGTCCAGACGAAATAGTGTAATGGCTTGTAGAACTCTTTGTCAATGTGTTAACGGCATCAATTCAGGTCGTGCTCTAGAGCCGTTAGTTTCTCTCTTGATGCTTCGTGTTTCGTGAGGGGGTTGGATGGGTTGTAGAGTACTTCTCTCAGTCATCTGCGAGTGAGGGGAAAGTCGTCTCCTTGTTCATGACTCGGGCGGTGTCTCTTCCTTGGTACGAAACCTTCCCCTTCCCCGCTCCCACAGCCCACAGCTCCATTCATCAAGACATTCCTTCTCTGATGATAGCCGTCACCAATTGTGAAGGGTGTGTTGGCGTTTCTCATAAGGAAGGGGCAGAAAGGACTAGGGAAGATGAAGAGGCCCGGGCGGAGTGCGAAGCTCCTATGCACAGCGCTGGTGATGATGAAGGATGTGATGTCCTGCCCGAATAAGATGTCAACATGCATTTCACGTCTTGTCCTTTGTGGAGGCATATTTAGCAGATCAGGATGTCTGTGATGGATTTGGTCCCAGTCCTCCTCGTGTAGTGGAGGTTCTAGGAGAAGGGGAGGACATATCTCACCATCCGGAGTCCAGGTATCCATGCTAAACTCAAATCCACTGGGCATCAGAATGTTGAGTCTAACTTTCCACATCCTGATCCTACGCTGTTATCTACATCCAAAACTTCTGGTGCTAATTCTGATGCTTCTGATGCAGTTTGTGTCAGCATTCCTCGTCCAGTCATCTGAGTAAAGGAGCACCATGAAGGTGAGCATGATATGGTTGGCTTTGTGGTTCCTCTGTTGGGACGAGTTGGAGTTTTGCCAAGGTGGCGAAGATCTAGGGTCAAGAATGTCAATCCATCGCCATCGCTTGTCTTGGCTGCCATTTGACCTGCAACTAGCGGAGTTGTCGAAGGAGCAGAGTGTGAGGTTGGCAAGGTTGACTGATGAAGACCTCACCTCGAGAGTGCCTCTCAATCGCCAATGCTTGTCTCCAATGCCACTTGATCAGCAACAGACGAGGTTGCATTCACGTGGCGTGAATGAGCGCTTGTTTGCGCTGCATGGTGTGCATGAAAAATCGATCGAGCCGCGGAGTTACAAGGAATCAATTATTTGATCTACTGCGAATTAAGCATATCTAAATACACAGTTTGATACAGAATAAAAAAGGATTTAAGAAAATATATACGTGAAAGATGAAAGGTAGTAAGATTTTTTTTTACTTTTTTGGGGTCTTAGTGAGGTCTGGTGGTACCTCTCAAGGCCACTGCGTGGGCTTTAGGAGTCTGGGCGTTTATTGGTGAGACTTTAAGATGGCTTTAGAGGGCGGTCTGGGCGTCTACTGGTGAGACACGCCTATGGCTTTAGCAGTCTGGGCGTCTACTGGTAAGGTTGTCCATGGCTTTAGGAGTCTGGGCGTCTACTGGTGAGCCTTGAAAATGGCTTTAGCAGTCTGGGCGTCTACTGGTGATACGCTCCCATGGCTTTAGCAGTCAAGGCGTCTACTGGTAAGGTTGTCCATGGCTTTAGCATTATGGGCATCAAATGGTGAGCCTTTCCCATGGCTTTATGAGTCTGGGAGTCTACTGGTGAGGCTTGCCCATCGCATTAGAGGTCTGGGAGTCTACTGGTGAGGCTTGCACATCGTATTAGAGCTCTGGGCGTCTACTGTTGAGGCTTGCCCATCGCATTAGAGGTCTGGGTGTCTACTAGTGAGACTTGCCCATCGCATTAGCGGTCTGGAAGTCTACTGATGAGGCTTGCCCATGGCATTAGAGGTCTGGGCGTCTACTGGTGAGGCTTGTCCATCGCATTAGAGGTCAGGGCGTCTACTGGTGAGGCTTGCCCATCGCATTATAGGTCAGGGCATCTACTGATGAGGCTTTCCCATCGCATTAGATGTCAGGGCGTCTACTGGTGAGCCTTGCCCATCGCATTAGCGGTCTGGACGTCTACTGGTGAGGCTTGCCCATCGCATTAGAGGTCTGAGCATCTACTGGTTAGGCTTGCCCATCGCATTAGAGGTCTGGGCGTCTACTGGTGAGACTTGCCCATCGCATTAGCGGTCTGGGCGTCTACTGCTGAGGCTTGCCCATCGCATTAGAGGTCTATGCATCTACTGGTGAGACAGGCCCATCGCATTAGAGGTCAGGGCGTCTACTGGTAATGCTTGCCCATCGCATTAGAGGTATGGTCGTCTACTGGTGAGACTTGCCCATCACATTATAGGTCAGTGCGTCTACTGGTAAGGCTTGCCCATCGCATTAGAGGTCAGGGCGTCTACTGGTGAGGATTGCCCATCGCATTAGCGGTCTGGGCTCTACTGCTGAGGCTTGCCCATCGCATTAGCGGTCTGGTCGTCTACTGGTGAGGCTTGCCCATCACATTAGCAGTCTGGGAGACTACTGGTGAGGCTTGCCCATGGCATTAGAATTCTGGGCCTCTACTGGTGAGGCTTGCCCATTGCATTTCATTTCACTTGCTCTCCAAGCCTCCCTTTTATCCTCTATTCTTAATTTCTTAAAAAAATTCATATATTGCTTTTGATGAGGCTAAGCGTCTAAGGTTACGCTTGGAAATGGGTGAAGCGGGCTCAACGTTCAATGTTAATGTTGGTGTTTGCAGTTCCAGTATTAAAAAAGCTTAGGTATACGTCAGCATTGAATGGGTATTGAAACATTGATACATTGATTAAGAAAAGTTTGCACATAAATGCACAGAGACATACCAGGCCTTGGCTTTTTCTGGTGGGGATAACCAATGTCATGGCAAAGTATGGTGAGCTTTATCAAGGCAAAGGTTAGGCTTTACCACGACTCCTCCTCCAAAACATGCATCCTATTAAGCTGCCCGTCTTTCAGCTGTACACTTCCAGCCTCTGTGCATATCTTCCCAGCTTAGTTCTGCCACACCAGACTAAAACTATAATCTAAATTGCTGGTTTTTCTTTCTTCACTCTTGGCGTCTTATCTACTGCTGCTTTTCAAGTGTTCATTTACTAGTAGCCAGGCACAGGTCAATTTTACTCACCACATCTCAGGCTAGTAGTTTTAAATTTCAGGTATATCAAACGCCATTGAGTGCCATTCTTCGTTTACAATACCTGGATTTCTCAGACAAGTTTCAAGACATTAAGCTGGTCAAATTTTGAAACTGTGTACATCAATCAAATACCAGCAATGGTCACTTAGGGATCACATAGAGATATGGCATGCCAAGGTTGCTATTTAGCCTTTAGTGATCTAAGCGCTGGCCATGTAAGAGAAAAATTAAACAAGGAAGCCGAATTGTTAAAAAAAAATTTGTCATCATGTTGAAATTCACATGGCGTGAACGAGCACTTGTTCACGCTGCGCGGTGTGCACAAAAAATTGATCAAGCTGCTGAGTTACAAGGAATCATTTATTTGATCTACTGCGAATTATGCATATCTAAATACACAGTTTGATACAGAATAAAAAAGGATTTAAGAAAATATATACATGAAAGATGAAAGGTAGTAAGATTTTTTTACTTTTTTGGGGGTCTTAGTGAGGTCTGGTGGTACCTCTCAAGGCCACTGCGTGGGCTTTAGGAGTCTGGGCGTTTATTGGTGAGACTTTAAGATGGCTTTAGAGGGCAGTCTGGGCGTCTACTGGTGAGACACGCCTATGGCTTTAGCAGTCTGGGCGTCTACTGGTAAGGTTGTCCATAGCTTTAGGAGTCTGGGTGTCTACTGGTGAGCCTTGAAAATGGCTTTATGAGTCTGGGAGTCTACTGGTGAGGCTTGCACATCGTATTAGAGGTATGGGCGTCTACTTTTGAGGCTTGCCCATCGCATTAGAGGTCTGGGTGTTTACTGGTGAGACTTGCCCAACACATTAGCAGTCTGGAAGTCTACTGATGAGGCTTGTCCATGGCATTAGAGGTCTGGGCGTCTACTGGTGAGGCTTGTCCATCGCATTAGAGGTCAGGGCGTCTACTGGTGAGGCTTGCCCATCGCATTATAGGTCAGGGCGTCTACTGATGAGGCTTGCCCATCGCATTAGATGTCAGGGCGTCTACTGGTGAGGCTTGCCCATCGCATTAGCTGTCTGGACGTCTACTGGTGAGGCTTGTCCATCGCATTAGAGGTCTGGGCATCTACTGGTTAGTCTTGCCAATCGCATTAGTAGTCTGGGCGTCTACTGCTGAGGCTTGCCCATCGCATTAGAGGTCTGGGCATCTACTGGTGAGACAGGCCCATCGCATTAGAGGTCAGGGCATCTACTGGTGAGGCTTGCCCATCGCATTAGAGGTATGGTCATCTACTGGTGAGCCTTGCCCATCGCATTATAGGTCAGTGCGTCTACTGGTAAGGCTTGTCCATCGCATTAGAGGTCAGGGCGTCTACTGGTGAGGATTGCCCATCGCATTAGCGGTCTGGGCTCTACTGATGAGGCTTGCCCATCGCATTAGCAGTCTGGGAGACTACTGGTGAGGCTTGCCCATTGCATTAGCGTTCTGGGCCTCTACTGGTGAAGCTTGCCCATCGCATTTTATTTCACATGCTCTCCAAGCCTCCCTTTTATCCTCTATTCTTAATTTCTTAAAAAAATTCATATATTGCCTTTGATGAGGCTAAGCGTTTAAGGTTACGCTTGGCAATGGGTAAAGCGGGCTCAACGTTCAATGTTAAT
>JASANA010005523.1:0-14589 GCA_030248095.1 Ptycholaimellus sp. GST1_10
TGGGCCCATTCTCACTGCACTGGGACAAGCATGGGTGGAGCAGTACACTGAAATCGTGCTACGTGAGAGTGGTGTTCTGATGCATGTTTGGTGTTGCTACAGATCAGGCTATGGGAGCTGTTGGGGAAGACAGGATTCGGGAGGTTAGGCTGTAGGCTGGGCATGTGGATGGTCATGTAGGCGGTCTTGAACTTGGCGGCATGGAACTCGTTGTAGCCCATCCAGTCGGACATGATGTAGTCCCAGGCTGACCAGGATCGGTTGCTGGGAGTGGCTCCATACGGAGGACAATATCGCTCCATACCCTTCATGGCTCGGGGCAAGAAGTTGATTTGGAGTCCTTCTGGCAGTAGCTGGGAGTTGTGATGGAGGGTGATGAGGACGATGGGATAGGACTGGACTGCTTCGCTGTACGTGGCAGGGTTCAGAGGACCGCAAGTGCTGGGGCAGGCAGCTGCTGTGGGTTGCTGAGCGAGCGCAGGGTAGCGGCTTCCTCCGAACTGCTGTCCAGCTTGTAGTTCGCGTAGGCCATGGCCGATGTTGTGTCCTGCTTCTGCAGGCGGCTGAAGGTGGAGGCGGAGGACGTGGCCATGTTGGGGACCTCCTCCATCTCTACCGTCGATTCCTCTGGGACTGCTGCGATGTTTCTGGGTTGCGGCTGGCCGGACGGTTGTGCTTGAGCCTGCGGAGGGCATTGAGGTTATGGAGCTGGACCTGGGGGGTCGCAGAGTGTCAGGGCTGCCAATCGTCCTGCATCTTTCAGTTCCTCTGATTGTAGCCGTATGAAGGGATCCAGGTGGACATCCTCGCAGGTGTAGAGGAGGTCGGTGATAGGGCGGTGAACGGGGTCTCGCTGATAGTGGAGAAGGATGTGATTGCCCGAGGGGATGTGGATGATGAGGCCTTTGTCTCCATCGATGGACAGATCTCGTTCTCGGAGTAGCACCACGGCCTTCTGGACAGATAGGTCAGTGGCCTCAGTGGCAAGGATGGTGGGGATGATGGCGGAGTCGGAGTAGCTGCGGTTGTCCACCATCTCGAAGGGGCAGAAGCCCCAGCACTCCTGACACACGGCCAGTTGCATTGGCAGTAGACCTCCCTGCACAACCTTTTCAGTTTCTAATTGGATGAGTGCAAATTGAAAGTTGACCATGGGATCTTTGGAGACCTCCACTTGGGATAGAAGCCATCGGAGGCTTGGATCATGGAAGTCATACTTGCTGCTGGAGGCGATGAGCAGTTGTAGGTGGCGGCTCAGCCTCTTGCCAGCCTGCAGCTCTCGATCGGTAGCCGATTGCATGTCAGCCCATAGAGTGTCTGAATGCTCGCCTACCCCGGATGATTGGTTCTGTCATGTTTCAAAACCAATATGTACTTTTAATGTCAATCTCAGCAGATAATTTCGCACCATCAAGGCCTGGTGGGTGATGTCATTCTGTTTGAGGGTTTGGGCGGCGTACAGAGCTGAGGCGGAGAGGGCAGGGCCTGTGTCCCTTTGAAGGGTGCAGAGGAGTCCTGAGGACAGCAGGCGCAGGCTTGCTCTCTGTGGGTCATCTCCACTCAGCGTTGCGGGGAAGACCGAGAGTGTGCCTAGCAACCAGATTAACACAATCATTTGGTTGACAGAATGAGATAGGCTTGATAAGTACTGGTGTAGGAGCTGCAGATCAAGTTGTCGAGCTCGATCAGCTGGTTCAGGGCTTCCCTTAAAGGTGGTACCGGGGGGGGGGCACTAAGTCTTCGCCTATTTTTAAATGCTTATTACTCGTCTAAAAATGATCATAGCAAGCTGTAAATTGGTCAGAATTTAGATGCAATATCCATAAACATTGTGCTAAATTTGTTTTAAAATATCTTTATTACTCACGTAGAAATGGTAGAAAATGTAAAATTTCTCAAATTACTCCCCTGTAACTTATCAAACCACCTGTGAAAGTCCTATTTTTTATCATGCTAATATTTCAAATGTAAACCACTTTAGTCATGATATTTCGTAACAGGCATGTACAGCAACATAAAAGGGAAATATGGCCACACTGTGGCAAATTTATAGCTTTCATGGATAGGAAGCAGATGAGATGTAACCAAGCAAAATAAAAAAGGCGAAGACTTAGTGCCCCCCCCCGGTATCCATTCTCCTGATGTACTAGCTTCTTCAGAATCTCCAGCTTCCTCAACTATGTCTAATAATAAATCATCTATTAATTTTTCTACATCGGTTTTAGATAATGGGATTAAATAATGTGGCAAGTTGTGGAAGGGATGAGTTGGAACTGACATGTGCGGTGAATCCCTAGTGATGGAGGCGGTGATTTGTGCAGGGCCTGCAGGGCTTACAGGACCGTCTTGATCGCCGTCCGCCGGGACGTCTTCTGCTTTGTCTTCATCAGCGGTCGTTTCTTCTCCGACGGGAGAGGTGGTTTGGTCTGCACAAAAATGCACTGCCTCGAAGCTGGATGGCATAGACTTGGTTATGCATATATGGGGGTTTATCAACAGTAAGCATATATTGGGGTTTAGCAGCTCCACGGTTTTCCATTTTGCTATGTGTCATAAACTTGTTGGTAATAAATATGAATAAATAAAAAGTATGTCGGACATGGGATAAGATTCGTGATAACATAGATCTACTAGTTTCCAACATGAAATAGACGATATCAACAAGTGGAACTCAAAAACGTCGTTAAGAGTTGACAAAAGGTACAAAAAGGTGAAGAGTTGACAAAGAGTTGACAAATTGCAGGTAACAATCCATGAAAACAAGTTGAGGCAGGCAATGGCAGTAGCACTGGATACTTGGTTTACCTCTATTTTGATCTATGACGCCTGTGCCACTAATGCAGATCGTTGTCCAAGAAGTCCATTTAGAAATGAAGAGGACGACAAAGAAGCAATACCAATGAGATCAGAATCTCCTTTCAAATCAAAACAAACATAAAAATAACTATTTTTAATAACCTTGTCATACATATTGATAAATTCTACTAATCAATTCCGGGGACTCACAAACCAAATTACAAAATATAAGTACATATTGCTTTGCAGATCAGAAAGCTCAGTAATGATTCTTTTATGTATGATCACAGTTTATACTCCTGCAGCATATTGTCAAGTAAGTCAAATAATAAAAGGAAGTATCAGTCATGAGAATAGGATGAAAATCCGTCTAGACAAAAACCATGAATCCATGTCATCCAAATTAAATCAGTCTCAAAATTTCGGAATTGCTCTAGTGTCAGGTAAGATGAATTTTCCCTCTGCTAAGCAACAATTACATGAGTTCAGCAAAAACTTTTACAATAATACCTTGAGCATATGCACGTCCAATGTTTCAGTTCCAAATGCTTCGGAGTAGGCTGACATTACTATCGTTTTAACCTTTTTATTATACTTAAACTCTGCCACATACCCCACATAGTTTATATTATTTATTAGTATGTACTGTCCACAAAATTTAAGCTAAAAGTAAATTTATTTTTGCTTCTAAGCCACTTCAGTGTACCATTTTGATTGATATCTTGGGCATTAACTGCTGAGGCACCCTGCTGAGGCACTCCTCCCCCACCACCTTGGTCCACCTCTCTCTTGGCAACCTGACCAGCCTTCCTGCCTGCTTCTCCCCCTGATTCCAGGGCACCACTCCTCACCTGCTCCTCCTGCCAGGACCTCTTCTGTTTCCTTGGCCTCAACTGCTTCTTCCAGCCTAGCGGCTCTGCCTACTCTGACCTCTGGGACAACCTCTTCACCCTCCAGTCCCAGGAGATCCAGCGCATCGCCAAGGGAGACCCACCAGATGACAATATCCCCCAGGCCTTCAACTACGCCTGCCCAGCCTGCCAGGAGCAAGACGGCAACCCCCAGACCAGTATGATGGAGCAGATCACCACGGCCGGCATTGACATCAGCAAGGGCGCCCGCCTCACCACAGCCTATGCCTATAAGGCCCCACCGCCGCCACAGCTGGCCCCAGCCATGATTCACAATAAAATTAATCGTATTGCAAATGCTGGCAAAACTTAATTTTGCCTCAGCTTGTTTCAATTTGATTTTAATATTGTTTATTTTCTATAAAAGAATTCAACATGGTTTCGATTTAATTTTATGGCATTTTATTGCATTTTTTCTTTATTTATTTGTCATTTTCGTTTATATTACTTTTTCTAAAGTTTTTGTGCTCTTTGTGCCAAAATTGCCGCCTGCTTATGAAAGACCAGTGAAGTTTTTAGATGGATAAAACCAATGAAATGGACATGTTCATGCTCAATTCAAATCAAAATAAATGACGATTGTGTTAAAACTTGTCTATTTCTTTTTATTGATTGAAAATTCATAAGCTTCTCATGCTGTAGCATTTTATTCTTGTCTATATCTTGTTCATGTGAAAGGCATTTTTTAATTTCCCACAATGAACAAGGCTAGGAATTTGCCACATGAAAAATGCTTCGAGAGAATGGTGATTTACATTGATGCCCCTAATGTACCGTATCAATTACTACCTGAGCATCATAGGTAATAATATGTACATGCACAAGTCAGATAAAGTTGTCGCTGCGGTTGCCCCTAGGATAATATGCATAAATAGGGCGCTGTCGTGCCCTAGGACATTAAATAACTTAGATAGAATTCAGTCCTATGACAACCTGAGCATCAATTAAAAAATGAGGGCAGCGGAACATGTAAAACTGCGCAGTTTAGCTGCATTGAAACATTAGGTAAATGGGTAGATGACAAAATCGAGCCAAATCTCTTTTACAAACGTGAATTGATTGAGAAATTTTGTCAGAAAACTTATGGCACTAAAAATATCACTAGATGGGCCAGAAAATTTCCTAAAACATGTAATTCTTCGATTTTTGAATTTCGCTTTTGTTCTATAATGAGCACACTTCAAAGTTAACAATGTCCAGTTTTTGAACGTTTTTTGTAGGTTTTTTTGGAGATTTCTAAAATTCTAAGGGCAAAATCAAAATTTTAGGATTTTTGCCATCTGCAGCACCCTAAGAGCTTTCGAGCGGTATGCATATGTCTATAGTTTTTACCAATATCCAAGGAGCTCAAGGCCGTGACATGCAACCACCCAAAAACTCGATGGCCCATTAATAGCGATTGGAGCTTTCTGCGACGAGCAACAGCCTTATCAAATTTAAGATCTAGCAATAACCCTCAAAACATACACCTGGGTCGAAAAGAGGGGCTGGGCGCTGACACTGCGCTAAAGCTCCGTTCGCGGCAGCCCAATATGTTCCGTATCCAATATTATGTTGTATTCTGTGTTATATTTCGTTGTATTCTGTTGTTTAATCTGTTGTATTTCTGACCAAATTACTTCTGAAATGGCTGACAATGAATTTTGTGATGAATGTTGCGACAATTTCGACTTTAATAGGATCTAATTATTCTGAAAACAAAGATGTCGAAAAGAAGTAATGTTGGAATTTTTAAAAAGAAAAGTTCAATGCATAAAAACTACAAAATAATACCAATAATTACAAAATGAATAGATTACATAGATTGGGCATATTATAAGTCCTGATTTAAATGCATGAATTGTCTATGATACCGTTTTCGTTTTCGCTGCCTTTCTTTTAGCTTGGCCTCCCATTCTAACCAACCTAGATGCCATTCCCACTGTACTGGCAAGCAAATCCAGCCAACGCAACAGCAAGTTAGAATGCTGACCAACATTATGGACATAGCTGGAGCAATGAAAAATGTTATGAATAAATGAAAATGTGGATGCAGCCAAAATGCTAAGTCTTCTGCAGAAAGAGGACACCCTTGGTCATAAAACCTATTCAGCTCCTTAGCTAGCTCAGATGTACCGTCACTGCATAAATTACATCTAATTATGAACAGAAGCCACAGAATGAGTACCCAACAATTTTTATATGTCATCATAATTTACAAATTGGTTTCTGATTGTTTGTGTTACATTCATATTTCGAGTCGTATTTATTGCTGCATATTGATTTCATGTCTTAACTTTAGAAAAACAGGACTTTCAAAAGATTAGAAGCTGTTGAAGATGAAGCATGCGGAATGGATGGAGACAGTGGAACTCTGCTTGAGAATCCCCTCCCACTTTTACTTTTGCATGATCATCATTGATTGGTGCGCCTGCGTTCCCACCAGCAGGCAGCCCCGGGCCTCGCCCGACTACACTCACCTCCCTTTCCTCTAGAAGGACTGAGGAGGACATCTGAGTGAGGCTTGAAAGCAACGCCTGTGTGGTCCTATACAAAACCCCCCGCAACCCCACTCATCTCTCCCATCAAATTCCATTTGACAACCGTCTTCATTGCCAACAGTATTCATTGCCAACATTGCCTACTCCATGCCTGATGGCTTCGCCAAATCTACGCTCTACAAAAATACCCTGCATGCCTTCCGATCCTTCGGCATCGACCCCTTTAAAATCCTCCGCAGATACACCCTCTACCGGGGGGATACGAAGTCTTCATCCGAAACTTAATGAAAGTTTACTCAGAATTTGGTGCGCATATTTTGATCAAATTGTGTCAAAAGTTAGGTCTAATTATCATTTATACTGGCATAAAACGACAGGCAATTAAAATTTTTATTTTTGAATCCGTGGCAATAAAGATTGTAAAATCAATCCCTTTCAGAAAACTTAAACCATATGCTTAAACATAGTGTGTTCCAACTTTTAAATCAGTGATGTGAGCTCAATAATGAATATTTTAACACAAGGTTAAATGAGCATTTTGTCCACTATTAGGAGTACCTCTGCATCAGTTTTCATAGTTTTTTGATCAAACAGTCCTGAGCAAATGGATGGTATTTCAAAATCGGATGAAGACGTAGCACTGTGGGGGGATGATTTATTCGCTCATGATTACAAATTCTTATAACTCAGGATCTAAATTATGTTAAATTATGTTAAATTCTAAATTAAATTCTGTTATTCTAAATCTTCTTCTAAATTATGTTAAATTTTAATGGGAAACGGATTTAATCTCATGGTTTTTCATTTATTTTTGACTACGGAGCGGCCCGAAGGGCCGCGGAGTGGTCTTTACAGATGACTCAATTTTTGTCCTCATATATATATATATATATATATATCTGGAAATTCTGCTGCCGGCCGAATTCTCAACGAATCCTGACGAATCCTCAACAATCCTGAAAGGTAATCAAAATTAAGGAAGATCTGGAGGGGTGGAACCAGTCGCGAAGCTGTTAAAACATTTGTTTTTGGGTAGAAAGTTTCAAAATTGGGGTATGCTGAGAAAGGGCCAATTCTCAACAAATTTTGACAAACTTTTTTTCTATGAAAGGTAATAAAATTTTAGGAAGATCTGGATGGGTGGGACTGACACCGGAGCTGTTGAAACATTTTTTTTGGGTAGAAAGTTTGAAAAATGGGGTATGCTGAGAAAGGGTGAATTCTCAACGGATTTGGACAAACTTTTTTCCCTGAGGTAATAAAATTTTAGGAAGATTTGGAGGGGTGGAACCGGTCCCGGAGCTGTTGAAACATAAGTTTTTGGGTATAAAGTTTGAAAAATGGGGTATGCTGAGAAATAGCGAGTTCTCAACGGATTTGGACAAACTTTTTTTCCCTGAATGGTAATAAAATTTAGGAAGATCTGGAGGGTTAGGTGTGGGGTGTTTAGCTCCGCGGTCACCTATCGCGCTCTGCGCCATATACTTGTTTGTAACATGAGTGAATGTTTTGGAGATTTTTACACAAAATAATAGATTTTTACTAAAACTGAAGATTAATATTGATTTTTAAGAAAAACTCTGCATCTATTAATGGGCATGGAAACAGTTAGGCATTAATTGGGAGAACTTTGATTATAAAAATTTGCTAAAACCTTAATATCTGAAATATACCTACATTTTCCTGCAAAATAACTGCCCTTCACAATGAACTGACAATACATTGGCTTATGTTACAAAAAGTTAAAACAACTATGAGATTGAATCCATTTCACATAAAAATTAAACATAATTTAGAAAACACCTATTGAGGTATAGGTATTTGACATCATGAGCGAATAAATCATCCCCCTACGGTATTTATATATATATATATATATATATATAAGAATAATATGCTACAGCATAAGAACCTTTTGAATGTTCGATCATCAAAAGAATAGACAATGATTAACACAATCGTGATTTATTTTGAATTGAATCGAGCATAACTTGCAACAAGTTCAATTCTTTGGTTTTGTCCATCTAAAAACTCCACTGGCAGGCAGCAATTTATGGCAGAAACCCCCACTGGCCATATCTATTAGTTTTTTGAATAATTTTTGAACAACATTTAAAGTTCAATTTTTGACCGCGGAGCGGCGGAGCGGAGCGGCCCATACATATATATATATATATATGTCTGTAAATGCTGGGAACGGGCGAATTCTCAACGGATTTGGACAAGGTTTTTTTCCTGAAAGCTAATAATATTTTAGGAAGATGTGGAGGGGTAGACCCGGAATTTGACCACTTGTAACATTATTTTTTGGGTAGAAAGGCCAGAAAATTGCAATATACAGTTTTTGCGCTGTAGCACCTGTAATCTTGAGAATTGCACAGACGACTTGAGTTTTTTTGTTCACAAGTCTTATATAGCGAGTCCAAATCTGTGCTTACTTTTGAAAATGGTGGAGAAACCACAGACGTACCCTCTTGAGTGACAAACTTTCATGCATGGCAATGACATTAATAATCAGTAACAGCTGAACGGCTGAGAATTGAGCAGAGGACTTTGGTTTTTTGATTCACAAGTCGTACATAAAGATTCCAAATCTGTGCTTACTTTTGAAAATGGGTGAGAAACCACAGACTTGCCCTTAGGAGTGATGAAATTCCATGCATTCATATTGTAAGCTGGAAGGTGGTGCCCTCCGCGGTCACCTATTGCGCTTTGCGCCATATACTTGTTAAATAAAAAATTTAGATTACTTTTTGAACTTTCGTACTTTTTAGGCCTCAAAAAGAAGAAATGAATGCCCCAATTGAAGCATGATTCGAAAATAAAGATAAATCCTATTGCAAATGCCTGCAAGACTTAATTTTACTTTCAATTCGATTTGGATATTGTTGATTTTCTACAATTTTAGTTTTAATATATCTAAAAAATTCGACAAATGTTTTCTAATTAAAGGTCAAATGTCAAAAATTACACCTCCTCCGATTTCGATGAAATTTTTTTCCTAGTAAGGTAAGGTCCACCAAAGTAAGGTTGCCCGCTTAAGCCGTTTTTTCACTTTGAAGTAATTTTATTGAGACAAAAATATTTAAATTTTATATGTTGTAGAATAGGGATAAAATGAAATAAATTCATGAAAAATCCTATTTTAATTATCCGCTCAGAAGTCCGATTGTTATAGACGCAGAAAAGTTTTTGCTTCAAGAAAATGTGTACATTTGCTTAGACATTCTGAGAAAATTGTGGTGAAAAATCGGAAAAAGAACATTTTCACCAATTTTTTAGTGTTTCAAGACAAATTATGCGGATAAGAATGGCATAGAAAGTTGGGAAGCAGGAAGAAAGAATGAATCAGAGGGGGTCGGGTTCAGAGTCAAGTTCCAGGTAGGGCTGGAAGCCAGTGTAGCGGCCGGTGGGTTCGGGGAAGGCAGAGCGGATGGCATTTACACAGCAAAGACACACTTCAACCCGCTCCCCCCCCACCCAGCTTGCCATAAAGCCAGTAGGTAAGAGATCGGTAGGCAGAGTATCGGTACTGTTTGGGACTGGGATTGGTAGTGAACTTCTTCTTCTTGAACTCCTCCTCCATGTTGAGGACCATGAGGAGCATGGTTGAATCTAGAATCTTCTTCTGGAAGTAGTCGTGCTGAGTGAGGCAGGAGAGGGAGCCGAGCTTGTGCTTGATATCCCGGCTGTACTTTGTGCCCCGGCCGCCACTGTTGGAGTCCTGGCAGCAGACGATCTCACGGACCAGGAAAGGCGTGGTAAGGCTGTTCTGCACACCGGAGCACCTGCCGCAACTACAGAACTGGCTCGCAAGGGTACGCCCAGTCAGGCGCCTCCCCAAAAGGTTGGAGAACTCCATCTCATCTGCTCGACGGCGATCGTAGTCGCTCCGAGTGATCTTTCGCTTTGTGAGGTAGTTGGCGAGGTCCTGCTTTGTGGGCTCACAAGAGTAGGGCTGCATGGCACCACGGCGGATTTCGTAGAGCTCCTCCTCCGCCTCCTCTGCTGCCTCCTCCTCCAGCAGGACGTCGTCCATCTCTGTCATCCCCTTCAAACATTTCTATCCTAACGATTCCTATGCTGCTATCTGGTGAATAGGAGGGCTTCATGGATCCATGGCAGCGCAGGCAGCGAAAAATAAAAAAATAAGTTTATTCACAACACAAGCAATGAAAGGATAATGCATTCAAATGCGCTTAGCCAGAGGACTTGGCCTTCTTTTGGCCCTTTGTATCAGCATAGGTAGGGCACTGGTCATTGATATCATCTAAGTCGGCGAGGGTTTTGCCATCGGCTCTGGTAGTCGGCATGATCTTCTGGGCGAGGCAGGAGTCCAGGATCTCTCGTGCGAAGGCTGTCCGCTTCAGCTCCCGCATCTTCACCTGCTTCATCCGACCCACCGCCTTGGAGTACCTTGCGTACTCAACGATGCTTCCATCTGCCCTCCGTTTGTATGGCCTCAAATCAAATTTTCCTTAGGCATAGCAAATCAAACTAAAGGGCTAGCCTTTGGGTATTGGCATTGTGATCGAGGACGGCAAGCCTTCCCCGAGCGATCATGGAAGGTTTTTTGAAGTAGATGCTCTTAGGGCAGTAGCGTATCTTCTTGGCATGGAAGGACTCCGCCATCGAGGAGGACAGGGCTCGTGTGCATCTCTCCATCATCTGCAAACGATCATGCTTTTGCCCATCAACGCTAAGGGAAACGTGAGGAATGGGACCCTAGAAAGGGAAGGGCCTTTGAGGATTTGGGAGAGCTTCTGGTAGGACTTCTCCTGGATGCTGAGCCAGGCCTTGGTGTTCTGCTCCGAGTGAGACAGCGTCCCATGCCCGCACTGCTTCACTCGTTGGAACTCTCCGTCCGCATTCCATTGATGTACGCCCCGAATGTGGTACAAGAGACCATAAATTGACCTGTATCCTATCGTTTATTAGGGACAAGGGTAGTGGGCCAAAGTGCTCACTCCATGAGAATGTTGTAGTCATTGCCGCAATTTTCTGCACACCAGTAGAGGTGGCGCTTTATAGAGACCAGCCAGGGGCCCAGGGAGTCGCAGCCTCGCTCCTTTGCTGCTTTGGACAACGCAATGCATGTTGGCTTGAGCGCATGCCACAAATCGCCACCTGTGTTCAGCAAATAATATCTCAAGATTTATAAATGGGCAAGATTACAGAGTTCGTTTTGATCTGGGTTTGTGAACTTGCTGCGGTCATTTGATGTCCCTTCCCGCAACATTTTAGGGTAACTGCAATGGCTCTACAGTTATCATTACAAGTTGCCGACCTCTGTTTGCTCATGAATACCCTGGGTGCCGATCGCCTATGACACAGTCAACGCGGATGCCGTTGTCCAAGATGTTCGCAAGTGCGCGGCGGAGGGAGGCGACCTCAGTGGAGCCCACTTCCGTCGCTGCCGTTACCACATGCTCCAGACACTTTCCTGTGGCCAGGTCGAGAATGCTCCAAACATCGCTGAATATCCAGGTGAATCGAATTGCCCTGAATGGAGCTAATGTTGCATCGATTTCCTGAAGAGGGTTTAGTGGAAAAACCATCAATGACAAGGCGGGCCTTTTTACGGACTCCCTGGCGCTGCTGCAGCATGCGAAGGTCAGCGAAGTTTTGAGCCTGGTCCTTGCGATAGGCCTCGCCGATAGCTGGGATGACGAAGAGATTTTGCAGTTGGAAAAAAGTGGAGGCGCTAATGAAGCAGGCGTCGAAGAGGTTGAAGATTTTGGAGACGGGGCCATAGCGCTCGCCCGCTAAGATGATGCTGGCAGTGAGTAGGAGGTTCGGGGATTCACCAGGGCCATAGTAGGGCATGGTAGTCCATTTTCGCTTACGGCTCCCACAAATCCCGCCACATTCCCATTCAAACGCCACTGCTGCGCCCACCTACAATTTTTTAGTCTTTGTGACCTCAGTGGCTTTCTTCTGACCCTAAGCTGAAGCCGAAATAAAGGACACAGAAAAAAGCACGCCTTTTTCTTGTTGATGCTGGAAACGCGGCTGCCGCAGCTTGGGCAGAATGTTAGCAAGGTGTCGATGCGGTCAAGGTCGGCGAGTGCCCGCTTGTGCTTTGCCTCGTCCAGCCCCAAGTCTTCATCCGATGAGGATTCTCCATCTCCACCCAGTGCTCCTGGAGCCGAAGCTGTCGACCATTTTCCCCCTCCACTGCCTCCACTGCTCTGCGGCCATCTCCTCCTCCAGGCTCGCTCGGGAGTCGCACTCTGCCTGCGACACATCCACTGGCACAGCGTTCCACTTTGGCCCAAAGATTCCGTTTCCTCTGTCCTCGATATCATCTGGGTCCCAGTGGGCCTGGAAAATAGATATTTTTCTTCGCAAATAGTAATCGCAAGGCTTGGAATCATTCAGGTTTAGTTAGTCCTGGTTTTCTAGAAACAAGAAACATTACCTGGCATACGTAGTAGTTGCGAAGCTTAGTTCTGAGCAACGGCTTGGCAGGGCGACGTTTGATGAGGCTTTCGACTGGCGTCCAACTTGAGGCAGGAAAGGAGGGGGTTGCCGCTTTCCATTTGTTCAATTCCGCCATGTTGTCGGGTGGATATGCATCGAATACTAGGCTGGAAACTTGGCCGCAGAGTATGCAGCTTCGCCGAGACATTGCAGCAAAAGTTTGCTTAGCTTACTCTTTGAATTGAACTCATACGCATAACTCCTTGTTTTGGAAAAGGTGCGCAATCATGTTTTTAGGACGCGCGCAACTATGCCCGCCATTTAGAACCACTAGTATGTATTGGTTTTCAATAAATACAATTTTTTTAAGTTGCAAATGCGGCGGTGCAATTGCCTTAAGCCTTGAAACCTTGCAATCTTAAAAAATTGCATAAAACGCCTAAATTTATGTTTTGAAAATCATTTTTGACGAATATTATTTGGAGCTTTTACCCAAACGATTAAATCAAATAACCAGTTTTCTAGAGATTTTCAAGATGGTTCTAGCGGCGGTCGAATCAATGATTTTCGTTGAGAATGAAAGGCGTTGTGATTGATCAAATATCAGATGCTACCAAAAGTGTATCATTTTGGTCAGTTTTTGGCCCACGCGCAACCCACGCGCAACAACAACAACTAATTTAGAACCCCCAGCATATTGTGTTCTGATGGCTTTTCAATAAATACAAGTTGTATTAAGCGGCCTAATGCGGCGGCATCAGCATTTTTGAGTTATGATTTTTTTGTGCCTCCTAGAGCACTTTTACACGTTGTAGCATATGAAAATTTTGGAATTTTTAATTCAAGACTGAAAAGGTTTCAGCCAAAACGTTATATCCATGCACGCTTACAATGGTCACCCCTATCATTTAAAACAATATGAGCGGATTCGGTGATGGTGTCATTTTTGACACTAGGCCTTTAATTTTATGGCATTTCTTTGCATTTTTACTAGATTTTTTGTTATTTTCTTTTTTATTACATTTTCTAGTGTTTGTGCGTCTTGTGCCAAAATTGCCGCCTGCTTATGAATGACCAGTGGAGTTTCTAGATGAACAAAACAAGTGAATTAACCATGTTAAAATTTATGCTCAATTCAATTCAAAAAAAAATCACGATTGTGTTAATCGTTCTCTATTTCTTTTTGATGATCTGAAATTCATAAGCTTCTCATGCTGTAGCATTTTATTCTTGTGCTGCACTAAAGTTGCGCTACGTGACATCATCATTCTGGTGCATGTTTGGTGTTACTGCAGACCAGCCTGTTCTTACAGCACCGTTTTACTGCCCATGTTTTAAGGGTGGTGTGTTCCTGTTAAGATGTGACCATGCTTAATCTGTTGCTGATTTCTAACCGATTCTCCGTTTTTAATTCGATGCGTCCTTAGAAGATACCCAGCACGTTGCCAACCTTGAAGTCAAAACGATACAAAGCAAGCTCGAAAACGACTGCTGGATAACTGACAGTAAGACAGTGGAAGGCAGCTTGGGTTTGTGGCAGCTGCTCAGTTGTGCATCCGATGTGGGACAGTTGCACAGGTACATCACAGCAGAAACCACCGATTGACCAGCATTAATTTGTTTATATCATATTATTAGCTTAAATTTTAATAGTTTTTATTTTTGTTTATTTTCAAAACACAGTGTCACATAAACTGACGTAATAACAAAAAGAATACTTCATACAATTAAATAAAGAAAGAATAAGTAAGCTAGCAATCGGAAAGCAGCAAAGTATTTATATAATGACATCACCCAATTCTTTGCATTTTTTGATATTTTACCTCTTGGTTTATGCTAATTGCATTTTTTTCTGATTTTTTCTTAGCTTCTGAAGAATATCAACCTCCTTCGTGCTGTTGTGCCAAAAATGGAAGCAATATTTCGACTTTCCCAATCAAAATTGTGGAACAAAACTGGATGTTTAAATATGCGCGATT
>JASANA010005524.1:0-22331 GCA_030248095.1 Ptycholaimellus sp. GST1_10
TACATTAGCTGCACACAGCTATGGCAATAGTTTTTAAAGTTTTTACCAAAAAAAGTTTCATTTTCTATCAAAAAACCAAATATATGGCATAAAATGAAATTTTGCAGATTCACGAAAACTTGACTTTTCTCAAAATTTTTGGTTTAAAATCTGGTTTTTGACTTCGCCATCGTATTTCTCGTAAAATTTTGGTCCAGAAAATGTGTTCAAACTTGCCAATAAGGGGTGGGCCAAAAGAGATATAGACCCAAACATGACAAGAACCAGAAAAATGCCCTATGTTATAGCATAGGGCATTCTTCCTTATGTAAAATTTTGATGCTAAAAAACCTCCCGCTCTTCAGGAACACAGTACTGCTCAATTTCCTTTTGTGAGCTTATCAACGTAAGCCTTAGGCAGGTACTTGGCAAAAAAAATGCTGGGTTTTAGTTTATATACATGAAAAATTATCCAAAGTGTACGGAAAGGTCAAAAATTTGCCCTATGCTATAACATGGGGCAAAGTTGACCAAAAAAATGTTTGCCTTGAATTTTAATTCCAAGGCCCTGAATCGATGGTCTGGTCTCAAATACACCTAAAAATATCATTTTTATGCCTTAATTCATCATATTTCGAAATCTGATCTCTTGGTAGTTTTCCTCATTTGGGACCAATTTGAACAAAAAACATTGAAGCACTTAATCTCAAAATATGATGAATTAAGGCATAAAAATGATATTTTTAGGTGTATTTGAGACCAGACCATCGATTCAGGGCCTTGGAATTAAAATTCAAGGAAAAAAAATTTTTGGTCAACTTTGCCCCCATGTTATAGCATAGGGCGAATTTTTGACCTGTCCGTACACTTTGGATAATTTTTCATGTATATAAACTAAAACCCAGCATTTTTTTTGCCAAGTACCTGCCTAAGGCTTACGTTGATAAGCTCACAAAAGGAAATTGAGCAGTACTGTGTTCCTGAAGAGCGGGAGGTTTTTTAGCATCAAAATTTTACATAAGGAAGAATGCCCTATGCTATAACATAGGGCATTTTTCTGGTTCTTGTCATGTTTGGGTCTATATCTCTTTTGGCCCACCCCTTATTGGCAAGTTTGAACACATTTTCTGGACCAAAATTTTACGAGAAATACGATGGCGAAGTCAAAAACCAGATTTTAAACCAAAAATTTTGAGAAAAGTCAAGTTTTCGTGAATCTGCAAAATTTCATTTTATGCCATATATTTGGTTTTTTGATAGAAAATGCAACTTTTTGGTAAAATCTTTAAAAACTATTGCCATAGCTGCGTGCAGCTAATGTAAACAAATCGATTGATACCCAACATGGGTACTTTTAGCATAAAAATGGGTCTGAAATTTGAGTTTTATGAAAAAAATCGCCGAAAACTCAAATTTTCCGACCTCCAACTTGTCAGAGCTGTCCTGCCATGGATATTGAGTTTTGACGCCAAGTATATTTATGAATTTTACTTCCCACATATTGTACTTTTGATTCCTATCATAAAAAAGGGGGGTCAAAAATCCATGGGTCTCGGCCCTTTGGCCCTTCGTGCTCTTCTCGCAAAACGCCTCTTAATTTGAAGAGCTGGTGATCAGCCAAAAGGCCAGAGCTGAGAATGGAGGAGACGGCAGAGCATGGGACTTTGGTGGCAAAGAAGCAACAGAAGGTAGCAAGCGTTTCATCCATCCATTGACCACTGAAATGTAAAAGGAATGTTGAGGGGCGCTTGGTGGAGGTTCTCCTGGGCGCTCCGCACCTGGCCAAGAAGGTGGCCAACTGCAGCGCCGTCTCGGACTGGACCAGCATCCGCAGCACATGCAAAGCCCTCAACGCCATCCTCATCTCCTATGCCCGCATCCGCTCCATGGAGCTGGCTCTGGAGTCCAGCCTGCTCCGCATCCGCATCAGCCACCGCCCCTCTTTCCTCAGCTACAAACCCTTCCAGCTCCCTTGGATTCATCTGCCCAAGCAGAAGCGAAAGAATGAGCCACAGCGCCAGCTCATTGTCGCCGGCCTTCTATACTCCCTCCAGCAGCAGTTCAGCCTCAGCCAGCTCTCCACCCTCACCATCTTCTTCCACGACATCCGCTTTCTGCCCAGCCTCCTGGCCGACAGCCCCCGCATCCGTCACTGCCAAGTCTTCGCCCATTGGCAAATGGTCGGGCTCCTGCTGGACATGTCCAGCATCCCCAGCCTGGAGCAGCTCCTCAGCCGCCTCATCGAGCTCAATTGACGTCGGCGTCGCCTCTGCTTCCCATCACTTCGCCAAGCGCCCATCCACAGCCTGAGCACCTTGGAGCTCTATGTGAATGCCTTGCCCGCCGGCCTCCAGCGCCTTCGCTGCTTCCTGCTGGACGAGGCGGCGCTGGGCAGCCTGCTGGCGGCCTGTCCCCGCCTAGAGCTCATCTACTCCGACCGCATGCCCTGCTCTGTCCTCGCTCAGGCCCTGGAGGCCTGCTTTCGCCGCCAGCGCAGCCTCAGACTGGCCACCCGGAGCTTGGAGCTGGGGGGACTCGTCCCAGAGGATAGGGAGTGGAAGGAGGCGCTGGATGGGGCGCTGAAGGAGATGCTCCAACCGCTTCCCTTCGTCTGGCTGGAGAAGTGGGTGGAGGAGAGTCAGAGCGGGCACCACAACCAGCACTGGCATCGTCTCGTCTTCGCCTATCCCAGCCTCCCCTCCATCCGCCTTCGCGTTCACGGATTTCCCGCCGCCTTGTTTGAGCACTGATGCTCTTTGATTGACTCAGCCTCCATTTTTGTCGCCAACCATTATCCTTCTTTTTGTCTTCACTCTATTGCCATGACTTCGTTTTTCATTTTTTTCCGCGTTTCAAAGCAATGTGCGTTTTTATGGATACATATTGATACGAATTCAGTCCTGTAATCGTGGCAATTTGCGAAATATGCATGTTTATTCGAACGTGCTTATCACTTGCCTCAAATTTGTACGAAATTATACACATCTTTTGCATTGAAAGCCTCTGTTTTAGTCGAAATAAAATCGTTGTTTTAAAGCATGATAAACCAACTAACGCTAAGAATCTTCCAGCTATTGAAGAGAGGTAGATTTTAAATCAGAAAAGCACACGACTAGTAGAGAAGTGTGAATAGCCTGGCAAGCTGTCGCTTCCTCCCGACATCACCGACTTCATGACCCACAGCCCCACAGAATTAGAGTTCATCCGCTTCACAAAAATGCTAGCCAGTTTGCTCATCACTCTGCTTCTCCTCATCATTTCTTCCAATATAGACGGTAGCCTTTTTTCATCGGGTATGCAGTTTGCATAGGGTAAAGCTATGCAGCTGCGGCAGTGGGCCGATTGAGGATGAAACGTCACACAGGCATGGAGCCCACGCAGCGCTACAATTCAGGTTCACCCTGCATCTGTGGTCTGTACCAAGACCAAAGCAATCTGCCTTGGTTGACAGGCAGTGGTACGGGCCTGGAGGATTGGAAGAATCAAGATCGGGGCGGGGTCAATTACAGTGGCAAGAAATTCGGCTGCTGCTGACACTGTTGCGATTGCTCTTCAATCTTTGTTTTTTACGACGTGCCGTTTTTCTGGAAATCGGAGAATATGCAATGGATTTTCTGACATGCGGCACTGTTAGCGACAAAGCATAAACATTTATCAGCACGAAAATAAACAATGTTGATGTCAAAAAATTCGTTTGATTTATTTCCAATGAGTGAGCAGTGAAAAAGAATTTAGGAAATGTAAGTGTAATCGAAAAATTACGTGGTTCAATTGCTTGTTTTGCTTTAGGTCACCATTTTAATTGCATTGGCCTTTTAAAATTAATATTTTTTTTCATTGTCCTGCAGCTTTGAATTGGTACTAAAGCCACATTTTTATAAAGGCACTTGCGGATACTCGGAGAAAAATAGCAGTGACATAGCAAGATAAAGGAAGCGAATTCAGGAAGCATATCGGCTAGCCGGGGGGCTAGGGCGTGCCCTCTCAACCGCAGCTGCTAGACACTCATTCTAGCAGCCTCAATACCTACGTTCTGAGAAGGGCGCCTTGAAGCAGCAGCTCCCTCCCCGCCCCTCCCCTTCATCCAGTCCATGTCTGCACCAGTCTGAAGAAGCGACGTTTGTTCCGGTGCAGAGTTATTGTGCGGGGCATTGATTTATGGCCGGCCCTTCCCGTCGCGCCCCTTCCCAACACCCGGCCTGCAATTGATCCTTCCCAGGTTCTCTCCTCCCCTTCCCCAACCTTCTTTGTACACCGGCTCTCCATTACACGCCCATCAATCCCCCCTCAACCAGCCATGGTCCGCTTGAGAATGCGTGACGCCAGCGAAGAGGTGGACGAGAAGCTTCCGCAAGTTCTGGACGACTGGTCCCGTCTCCTATTCGACATCATCGAGGTGTCACATTTTTGGTGGGCGAAAAAGGGATGGAAACGAAAAGTGAAGCATTGCAGTCCGGATGTGCAGACTCACTGCGCAAGTATTTCGGCACCGAGCCCATTCTCTGCATCGACACGCCTAATTTGGTTGATCTTTACCGATAGGAATGGGAATGAAGAAGGAACAACATTTCAGAAAGGAGAGACGCCGTTAATAGCAGCCACTCGTCAGGGCCTGCACGAGCTGGTGGAGATAGTCCTGGAACAGGAGCCCACTGTCAACGCCTTCGATGATGTCAGCCCCCTCCTCAAAATGTAGGCGAACTCATTTGATGTGGCCGAACAAGTTTCAGGATTGCTTCACAGCCCTGCTGAACGCTGCACAGCAGGGGAACACGGAAACTGTCCTGCTCCTGCTGCAGCATGGAGCAGACATTGCGAGCCCGGATGGGGTATGGGAGGAGGGTGAGGAGGGGAGCATAAAATGATGGCCAGGGTTGCAGTACGGCTGGACACCGCTCATGTGGGCAGCCTACCGGGATCATCTGGACACTGTCCAACTTCTGCTCGCCAAAAACGCCGAAGTCGACGCCCTCGACGAAGTTGGTGCCCAGTTTCCGCATTTGCACTGCCTCAAAACCATTTTTACTTTTTCATCCTCCAATTTATGCGAATTTTCTCCAGTCTAAATATTTTTCCACATTTTCCATATACTTTCCACATTTGCACCTCAAAGCCATTATTCATTTTCTTTCTCCCATTTATGCGAATTATTTCTAGTTCTAAATATTTTGTCAACTGAAGCTGTAACATTGTAGAACGGCCTCTGCGCTCTGGCCCTGGCAGCGGGGCGCGGCAATGAGGAGGTGGTGAACCGGCTGCTGGAGCACGGGGCCAAGGCGGACCTGGCCGACAAGTACGGGAACACGGCCGTCCTCTGGGCCGCCCGCAAGGGCTTCACGGACATCGTCAGTCGCCTCACGAGCGCCGGCGCCAGCCCCGACCAGCCCGGCCTCGTTTCTCCTTCTCCTCCCCTGCCACCTCCCCCAATCCCCCATGTTTCCAGTACTCCGCCACTCCGCTCATCTTCGCCGCCCGCGGGAACTACCTGGACACCGTGGAGATCCTGCTGCGCTCCGAGCCCAACGTCAACGCCTACGACAAGGTCTTAGGGCTGGTGGAGGGCGGGAGAAGGAAGGAAGGGTGGGTTTGAGGATGGGATGACGGCGTTGGGCATAGCGGCCCGGGAGAGCTACGCGGAGGTGGCCCTGGCACTGCTGGAGGCGGGGGCGTGGGTGAACGTGGTGGACAAGCACGGGGACTCCATCCTCATCAGCGCCGTCAAGGCTGGCAATCTGGCCGTCACCAACCTCCTCCTCCAGTACCACGCGGACGTGGATGCCAAGGATGAGGTCCACATTTCAGCGCCAAGCAGGAACTGGAATGGATGGAAGAAACTGGACTGCAGGAATTTCGAACCCCGCTCATCTGCGCCGTGGACCGCGGCTATGTGGACATAGTGGACCTGATGATCAAACAAAGGCCGCACTTGGAGGTCCGCACTAAGGCTAGGCTCAGCTGACTCTGTGCAGAAGTGGAGGATTAGCTGTTTAGGAAGGGGACACGGCGCTGTTGAGAGCAGTTCGCAATCGGAACTTAGTGATCACTCAACTGCTGCTGGCAGCTGGGGCCAAAGTCTCCGCGGCCGACCCAGTGGGTGACAATCCGCTGCACCTCAGCCTTCGCTCTCGCTCCAAGCGCCTCACCCAGGTGGATGGAGGAAGTAGAGGACTCAACTGCAATTACTCTAGCGGCTTGCAGGCTCTGCTGGCACGTCCCAAGGATGCCCGGCTGTTGTACCGGCCGAATGCGGCCGGAGAGACGCCGTACTCCATCGACCAGTCCTCCAACCGCCCCATCCTCCCGCACATCTTCGGCCCCATGGAGTCCCAGGCGGAGACCGAGGCCATGCTCGGCTACGACATCTACTCGTCCCCCTGCCTCCAACTACTCCAGCCTGTCTTTGCAACTGCCTTGACTGCAGCAATGTGCTGGCGGACATTCTGTGCGAGCCGAACATCAGCCTGCCTCTCAATGTCGGCCTGTACGCCAAATGGGGCTCCGGCAAGTCCTTCCTGCTCAACAAGATGAAAGGTGGCCTCTTTTGAGCAGGAGGGAAGGAGAGCATTAGTCCAATTGATCAGATGCCCTTCGCTCGTTCAGCCGCGGTTGGCTGGAGGATGCGGAGCTGGGCTGGAGTTGGAGCGGCGTGGGCTGGCTCTGGCTGCTGGCCTCCGCCCTCGCCGTCCTCCTCTACGGCATCGGCAGCCAACACTCTGCCGACTGGCTCCCGCCCTTCCTCGCCCCTGCCCTATTCACCTTCGCTCTCCTGGCCATCTACGGTCTCCCTCCCCCCTCTCTCTGCCAACCATCTCTGCCATCTTCCCCCCTCTCGGCCATCTACGGCAACCCCTCTCACCCCTCTGCACTAAATCTCTGGACTTAGAACTAGACAACTCAACTTTTAGGAACTTTGCCGGCTCTTGGCACAGACTCAAAATTATTGAAACTTGGCGACCCTGGCTACACCCGATAGTCCCCAGTAGCACCCATAGCTGCTATTTTGGATTCGCTGCAATTTGCCCCTGAAACTGTTCAACCCCCCACCAGGCCTGATCTACTACGGGAGTCAGACGGCGAGCTGGCCGCTGCTGATGCCGGCGGGTGCGGTGCTGAGCCAGAACCTGGCCAGACTGCGGCTACTGCTGGACAGCCTCTTCTATGCCCCGCCGACGCTGCGGGACAAGGACCTGCTGGCCTGCCCTGTGGCCTTCCTCATCGCCGACTATCATCGACTGTCCTCCGTGGGCGGGGAGCAGGCCCTGGGCAACATCGTCATCAGCTTCTACGAGGCTGCCGAGGCCCACTATGGGACTGTCGTTTTCAGGATTGCCCAGGCTCTCAAGGCCTCCCATGGTTTTTGCCTTCTTGCGTTTCAGAGAGCTTTATTGAGAGGTTAAGAAGTTGGTTGCCCAAAAATTTTGACCTCCATTTTTAATATGTTTTTTCGAAACTAGATTCAATTCTAAGACTTTTGGTGGCCTTTAAGAGTGCAAAATATTAAGATTTGCACACTCAAAGCTCACCAAAAGTCTTAGAATTGTATCTAGTTTCGAAACAAGGTATTCTCGGCGGTTGCCAAGATGCGCGGCCTCACCTCAAGACACCAACTAGATGAAAATGCATGCCAAAATTCAAAAGATTTCAGTGAAAAAAACCATGAATTATACATGTTTTGATTTTTGAAACATCAAGAGTTTGGCTTTTAACTATAAATCGAGAAATACTAATTATTTCAAAAATTCCTTTTGCCAGCTTTAAGATATTACTTTCACGGACGTAGATACCAAAAATCAGCTAATTTTATTGAAAAACCATGGACTTATGCTTGTTCAAATTTTTGAAACATCAAGATTTTGGGTTTTTGACTATAAATCAATAAATAATAAATATTTCAAAATTTCCTCTTGCCAGCTTCAAGATATTACGTTGACGGACGTATCTGCCAAAAATCAACAAAATTCATTGAAAAACCAGTGATTTACGATTTTTCGCATTTTGAAACATCAAAAAATTGAGTTTTGGGTGAAAATCGAAAAATTTCACCAAGCCCTAATAATGGTGCCAAGGCATAATCAAGACGGACGTTCCTGCAAAAATTCAGCTAATTTCATTGAAAAACCAATGATTTATGATTTTTTGTATTTTGAAACATCTTAAATTGAGTTTTGGGCGAAATTCAAAAAATTACGCCAAGCCCCAAAAATGGTCCCGAGGCACCGCCTAGGCGGACCTTCATGCAAAAAATCAGCCAATTTCGTTGAAAAACCGCGGAGTACGGGCCTGGGACACACATATATATATATATGCGGAAAGACGGATGCAAAAATGAGGTAACTGGTTAAGCTGGCCTTGGCCGCCCGCCGCTTCGGGCAGGGCGCCAGAGCTCCTCCGGCCTCCGGGCACGGGTGCTACGGCCCCTACGCTTCGCCTAGCATGCTTCGCATGCTAGGCTACGCTCCGGGGCCTCCGCACCCATGCCCTCCGGCCTCCGGAGCTCTGACTGCCCTGCCCTCCGCGGCAGGCGGCCTTCGGCCGCGCAAAAATATATAAAAATGGGGTGTCAAAATTTTTGGGCAACCACGGTTTTGAGATATTTGACTCTCTCAGTAAAGCACTCTTAAAACACTTCTCAGAGGTGGGGTAGATAGAAAGGGGGTGAATTTTAGCGTCCAGGAACCAAAAAAGGCTGCGCAGCTACTGCGGGGTGCCGGTGCTGATGATGTTCCTGTCCTTCTCGGCGGCCTTCTTCCTGGCCCTCCTCCTCCTCTTCTTCTTCGTCCACCGACGCAGCGAATTCCTTCTGGCTCAAAGTCCCAGCCGCTTTTCACCCCCCTCCCCTCAGCTAAGCCAGCTCTTGCAGAGGAGAGGTCGGTGAATGGAAGTGCAGTGGTAGGCGTAGGTCTGTCACCACCGGCTGTTCTGCTGGAGTACCCACTGGGTGCTCTGGTGACAGCTGGAGTGCTCTTCGTCTTTGTCTTCCTGGCCGCCGTCTACCCGGCTGCCAAGATCATCCGCTCCCTGCTTTTCGGGTCACCGGGACGAGAGGTTTTGGACCATGAAATTAGAGATCCTTCATTAAGTTAACTATATTTCAGATCACAAGAACCATTCGCGAGCTCCATCGCCGCAAGTTTGAGGGTGCTGTTTGTTGCATTGCTTATTTTTGGGCAGAAAGAACCGTTGATGGGCGAAATTTAGGACTGATGCAGCTGCTGCAGCGGCAAGTAGACGAGTTGGCCGAGACCATGCATGTGCTGGACGCTTTTACCGGCAGTCAAACGCGTCTCATCGTCTTCGTCGACGGCTTGGACAACTGCGAACAGGCTTCCATCTCTTTCAATCAGTAGGTCATGGAATAGGCGGCATTTGCAGGACAAGATGGTGATGACTCTGGATGCCCTGGACCTTCTGTTCGCCTCCAAGCGCGGGGCTCCCTTCGCCATGATCATCGCCGTGGACCCCCACATCATCATCTCCGCCATCGACCACAAACTGGCCGCCGCCACACTCCCCGGCACCGAGCTCACCGGGCACCACTATCTCAAGGCTTCTTCATTCCTATCTCCCCACTCCCAACCTTTCAGAACTTTTCCACAATCCTTGCCAGAACATCGTGAACCTGCCCTTCTATCTCCAGAACAGCGGCCTGCGCCAGCTGCAAGATCGCCTCCGGGCCCGCCAGCAAGACCTGGAAGAATGGAAGTCCCGGGTCTGTCTTTCTCCTCCTCCTCTTCTACTCCTCTCCTCCCAATCTCCCAATCTTTGAAGCTGCTCACAGCGGAGACGGTCTTCGGCTCCTACGTGTCGCTGCGGGAGGAGGAGGGGCGGGCTGCGGGGCGTTTGAGACGAGGCATGAGCTCGGCCGGGGGAGGGGCGAGCGCGGCGACTCCGATGACCCTCTGTCAGACCATCATCAAGGACGATTACTTCTCCAACATCAACCCCCGCTCCATGAACCGCATCATCAACACCCTCAACCTCACCGGCCGCCTCATGCGCGCCTTCGAGATGGACGTCAAATGGGTCCTGGTTGCCCACTGGGTCTCGCTGGTGGAGCAGTGGCCCTACCGCCTTTCCTGGATCATCCACTGCGTGGAGGACGATCCTCACATACCCCCTACAAACACCCTATACTCTGTTTCGCCTTTGTTCCTTTCCTCACCTAACAGCTAGCCTCAACCAAATAAGTCTTCCAGGTGTACAAGAGGATCAAGCACCGCATTCCCACGCTCCGCTCGGAAGAGAAGCTGCTGGACATCGACCGGAACCCGGAGAACCTGGAGTGGCAGCTCCAGGGCACCGCCTCCGTCCTCACCGTCGCCCATCTGCGCGAGTTCGCCCCCTGCACCTCCAACCTCGACCCTTACATCCGCAAACTCATCAAAGGCATCCTTTCCATTCCCTCCCCCAATTCTTACCGAAGCCACACACTCCAGAACGCACGGGGGTGATGGACGAGACGCCGGGCATGTTCACCAAAACCTTCCGCCTGGCCCCGGACGATTCAGATCGTAAATCTCTCCTTGTCTCATCTCCAATGAAACTGGAAAACACGGCAATCTGCTGCAACAGCTCGCCGGGAGTCCCTGGAGCTGCTCTTCGAGCCGGGCCAGCTGCCGACAGAGCTGCCCTACCTGCCCAGCCTCTCCGCGGAGGCCGTCGCCAAGCTCCTCCTCGCCGTCCGCCTCAGCAAGGAGGCGCGCCCCAACTACGCCCAGCGGCTCATCAAGGCCAACCTCTCCGGTTCAAGGCTTCAGCTGGCCTTGTAGGGGCTTTTATTGAAATCAAAGGGCCATATGAGGGCTGGTCCTGTCCGTCTGCAAGCTGGAGGCTGTGCGAGAGGAGCTGGCGATGTCCCTGGGCGACTGGACGCTGCTGCGGCTGCTGATCGAGATCCTGCGCTCCGTGCCGCCGCCGCTGCCGCCCTCCACCCCGCTCAAACTGCCCAGTCCCAGCGCCGTCTCCGACGGGGACTGGGTGATCAGTAGGCGCAGCACTCGCAAAGCCATCCTGGGCGGTTTGAGACGACACGGCAGCGGAGGGCGAGCATGCGGGCGGAGGTGCGGGAGGAGGTGGAGGCGCACGAGACCTGGCTGGCGGAGCGATTCGGGCGGCTGGACGACGCAGAGTTTGCCGGGGACCTCAACCTCATCCAGGAGGCCAACGGGGCCTACCCGGAGCCGCCCACCTCCACCAGAGGCCTGGACGATGAGGTCCTTTTGCATTCCCACCTCCCTTTAGCCCCCCCCCCCCCCCCCCAACTGACCTGCTCTTTCCAGCTGGCCTCCGTGGTCTCCAACCGCAGTCGACGCTCCTCAGTTCGCTTCGCCCTTGACTCTGTAGGGAGCAAGGATCTACTCAGGCCTCCGAGCGAGGATGACGGTTCCCTTCTCAGCTTAACAAAATAGGTCAGGAGTTCTAAAGTAGAGTAATTTGAAGAGAACGCGTCCAGCTGCGACAGCACCACAAGTATGTTCGGCTCCGCCAACGATCTGGCCGCGAAGGGACGGCTGGCTGGTGGCCGTACCCTCTCCAAAGAGGCACTCCCTAGGCTGCCCCGACCCCCTGCCCGCCGCACAACCACCCGCCCCTCCTCCGGCCGCTCCAACAGCCAGGGCAGGGCCAGTCTGCCCAACACCTCCGCCACCAACAACGTCACTGTCAACCCCCCGCCTACGGCTGCTGGCCTGGAGCCATCCCCGCTCTCACTTCCACATCGGCTATCCTCCACTACGGTTGGCAATCATTTTTTTAATTTTTTATATATTCTTAAAAAATTTATAAAAATTCCCAAAATTTTAATTTTTTTAAACATCATTTTTAAAATTCAGAGTTGAAAAGGTCTAGGAGATGTGTGGTCTGCAGATGGGCGAGGAGAAGGAGGCGGAGGAGGAGAGCAAGGAGGACGGCCGCAGCGTCACCGACTGCAGCGAGACTCAGCTGACCATCAAGATTCGACCTGGTAGGCAGCAATTGATGGGGCTTGGTGGAAGAGAAAAGATGGCAGGGCAAGGAGAAGAAGCCCGCCCGTCGGTCTTCGACCTGCTGGAGGTGACAGTCCCGTTGCAGAAGGAATCCCCCGTTGGAGTGCCCTTGGAGAAGGAATCCACCCCACTGGTGGCCCCGGAATCTGAATAGTTGCAGGCGCAATTGAAGTCTTTGCATATTTGAGTCAAATACCAGTGATTTTTGTGTTTGTAAAATTGCTCATCTATTTATTGGCCTGGCGCGAGGGAGCAAAGCGAACCGTCAGCGCCCAGGCCCTCTTTTCGACCCAGGTGTATGTTTTCGGGGTTATTGCTAGATCTTAAAACTGATAAGGCTCCTGCTCCTCGCAGAAGAATCCAATCGTTCTGATTCTTTTTGCAATGGAAAGAGCATCATCGAATTGTCCAAAACTCGCGAGAAATCGCCAAAAAACTTGCAGCAATCATTAGAAAATCACTCAAAACCATTTGTCCGAACTCCTCCTTCTCCTTCTCCTTCTCCTTCTCCTCCGCATCTATTCAATGAACGATAGTAGGTATTCAATCGGCCTGTACTTAAGGCATCAATCGGCAAGGTGCAATGGAAATTCTGTGCAATTAATATGGTCTAAGTCTAAAAAGGAAGTAATGCGGCTGTATGGTCAAGTGGCTTGTCTATTAGACTCGATTCAGAGATGACTAGGTTCAAACCTTCTTTGAGCCAACTTTTTTTGTTTTATTTTTTGTCTTAAAAGTGGAAGAAGTATGTGGTACCATCGGCAGACCAAAACTAATACTCCTTTCTCCCAAAAATCGATTGCCCTGAGAAAATTTCAAGAAATTTCAAGAAAATTTCAAGAAAATTTCTCAAAAATATGTTAATTTGCCAATGAATTTGCATTATATTATTCATTTTCGAATTTTGTCTTTTTGTTATATTTTTTAAATAAGTTTATTTTTTATTCTCTTTTTTAATATTTTATAAATAAGTTAAGTTTTTTATTGCTCATTTTCGAATTTTTTCTTTCTGTTATATTTTTTAAATAAGTTTATTTTATATTCACTTTTTTATTTATTTAATAAATCTTAACTAAATATATTACCAACAATACACAATTTGTATTTTTACACTTTATACTATATTAAAAGTGGAAGAAATATCTGGTACCATCGGCAGGCCAAATGTGGGTCTCTTTTCTCAAAATTTGTAATTGCCTCGAGTAAAAAGTCAAGGAAATACAATTTCTACTAGTGGAATCTGCTGCATCATCTGCATTTTGTTTTTGGGCGCGCATGGAAAGAGACACTGAACTGCGCGCCAAAAACAAAATGCAACTGTCCAAGCAGCAGATTCCACTAGTAGAAATTGTATTTCCTTGACTTTTTACTCGAGGCAATTACAAATTTTGAGAAAAGAGACCCACATTTGGCCTGCCGATGGTACCAGATATTAGTTTTATGTGTTTCAGGTTCAAATACAGGTTCTCCTTTTCTCTTAAAAACAAGTGTTGTAAATGCTGTCGATAGAAATGTTATTGTATATCAAGAATGGATGATACAATCCTAAAAATTTGTCATTTCTACTTTGTCCTAGAAAATAATGTTTGTGTGCGTATTTATTATTTTGAAAACAAATCCCGTAACAATTGTTTCACAGATATATGGTCAATGAAAAATAAACTTTAGTACTTCCACCATAGTTTTTTTATTTGTAGGCTTATTTAATAAGATACAGCGAAGCGAGAACAATGTCCGAAAAATTCTAATGATTCCAGGCGATATTTCTTCTGCATAAAGCACTAAATTCAGCATCAACGATGCATCGCTGCCCTCAATGCGGGAAGAACTTCTCAACAGATGCTTTTTTCTTTCTTCAAACGACTGACCAACTTTTGGAATATAATTTTCTACAGAATCCAATAGAATTTACAAGCATTGATATTTACTTGACACAGCGTCGACGCCTGTGTACAAATTAGGTGATAAAATGAACTTTGGAATACCGTAATCTCCTGAATTGATGCGCAGGCGTGGGTTTGTATGACAGGGCGCTCGTTTTTCCCTCCAGCCGCTACGCCAAGAAGCAAGCCTACTCCGCAGCACTTTCGTCATTCTTCCAATCCATCTGATTACGCCGCCTTCAAGCTTCAGCCATGCCCACCAAGGATGGCCTCAACTCCAGCTTCTCACTCGTTCCCCCTCTTCCTCCTTTTACTCTCCCTCTTATCAGAGCCTTCCTTGGCCCAGGGAGAACAGCTGGGCTATCGCATGGACAGCGCCGCCGGGACTGGCAGCTCCACGCCGCGACGCGATCGCCCTCATCACAGCCTTCTCACTAGCCAGGCTAGCTATTCTGCATTTTTCAGCCTCTTTTTCTTCCCTGTCCTTCCTCGCTCTTCACCAGCTGGCTTTCAGCTATTTAGCATCCTTCCTTGAAAAGGTGAAATCGAAAGATTAGGAACAATTAAGAAATTTGGCAAATAAATTCAGCAATTGAGAAATTCAGCAATTGAGAATTTTGGCAAATAAATTCAGCATCTCCAATTGCCATTTCGCACCCTGACTTCCAGCTCCTTTGCAGGCACTGAACGCGGCCTACAACACTGGGACGCCCACTCGAGCCTCAGAGGCGGGGAATGGAGCAGGGCGCGTGACTTCGGAGGACAGCCTGGCCAACGTCACCCTCTCCACCACCGCCCGCTTCGCTGACATCGACAACTTTCGCAGCGAGGTTCTTTCTCTTCTCTTTCTCTTCATCATCAAGCATATATAGCCAGCTATATTGCCAGGTGAAGGCAGCGAATGCAGAGCTGCAGCGGGATGTGGAGCGGGTGACGACTCAGCTGAACACTCTGGGCACCCGCATGGATACCCTGGACAACCGCCTCTCCACGCGCATCGACAACCTGGAGACTCGCCTCATACAACGGCTCGACGCCATGGAGTCCCGCCACACCAACCTCATTCAGGTACCCTCCTTCCTCAGCCCTCTTTTACCACCCCTCTGCACCTACTTTGATGTTTGGGCTCATTACCCTTCAGTGAATCAGCATAGCTTCATATGATCCTGTAGGACTCGCTTGTACTGCCAGCTACACTTTTAACGGAAGCTAAGCCTAGAATTGGTCCTGTGACAGCTGCAAAAACAGCACGGGCAACCCATTCACCTTGGTTAGGAATTCACAGGAACAAATGGGCCTGAACAAGTCCCAGACGGAGTTCCTCCAGTACGCCCTCAAGGCCAACGAGGCCAACGCGGAGAAGGCCTTCAAGGCCCTGGAGGATGCACGGAAGGAGCGCGACGTCGCCTGGCTGGAGGCTCGCAAGGCTGAGGCTCTGAAGGAGGAGCACGAGGTTCCATATCCTCCGCCTCTCTTTCCCAGCCCCCCTCAACTCCTTATCCTCACAGGGACGTCAGTCGAAGGCCTCCGGGGATGTGCCTCCACCAGCCGCCCACCAGCCCGCCCCTCCACTCTGGCAGCTGCAGCAGCAGGCCGCTCCCTTCGGCACCGCTTCCCCTGCCCAGGTTCTCCTGCCCTCTTCTCCTCATCCTCTGCGCCCTTCATTGGCTCATCCCTGCTTTCCTTTCCAGTACGGGGCCAACGCCGCCCTCCTACAACAGCAGCAGCAGCAGGCTCAGCTGGCCCAGGCCCTCCTCTACCTGCAGTCCCAGCAGCAGCGCCCTGCCTACCCACCAGCAGCCACCCTCCCCTTCCCCACCACCGTCCCCAACGCCACCGCCGCCTCCGACTACCAACTGCAGCCTCCCACAGCTCCTACGGCCAGCCTCCCACGACAGCCTCCACCCCCGCTCACCACCACCAAGCCAGCCACCCCAACCACAGCTCCGCAGAAGCCTATCCCGGCCCCTGTCACCGTCAGCGCCACCCCAGCCTCCAGCATCACCACGGCTGTCAGCACCACCACGGCGGCCCCCGCCACCACCACCGCCGCCTTCTCCTTCTCCTTCGCCTCCATCGCGGGGGCGCCCGCCACCGCTGCCCCCAAAGCCGGAAGCCCAGCCCAGCCGACCCCGCAGAGAGCCAACGCCAGCCGTGTCTCCGAGTCCTCCGACACCGAGGACCACTACGAGCCCAATGTGGACTTTGCGCCCGTCTGCCCCCTGCCGGACCTCGTGGAGGTGACCACGGGCGAGGAGGACGAGGAGGCTCTCTTCTCCGAACGGGCCAAGCTCTTCCGCTACGACGCCCAAAACAAGGAGTTCAAGGAGCGCGGCCTGGGCGACCTCAAGATCCTGAAGCACAACGAGACCGGCAAGATCCGCATCCTCATGCGCCGGGAGCAGGTGCACAAGCTCTGCGCCAACCACGCCCTCGCCCCGCCCATGGAGCTGAAGCCCCTCCAGAAGAGCGACAAGGCCTGGACCTGGCTCGCCAAGGACTTCTCCGAGGGCTCCCTCCAGGACGAAACTCTGGCCGCCCGCTTCAAGACCCCCGAGATCGCCGCCAAGTTCAAGGCCGTCTTCGACGCTGCCGTGCAGGAGATGGGCGGCAAGACACCGGAGAAACCAGCCGCCAAAGAAACTCCGCCAGCGCAAGAAACACCAGCCCCTCAGCAAGGCTTCGGGGAGCAGTTCAAGCCCAAACCAGGCTCCTGGGAGTGTTCCGGCTGCCTGACCCGCGTGGCGGCGGACCAGACGGCCTGCCCCTGCTGCCAGACGGGGAAGGACGGGAAGCCCGCCGCCGCCTCCTCCTCCGTCTTCGGCAGCTCCACCAAGCTGCCCTTCGAGAAGCCGCCCAATGCCGGCCTCTTCTCCTTCGGCACCAAGCCGGCGGCGGCCAGCAGTCCCTTTGGGGCCCAGAAGACGGAGACGGTGACGGAGACGACGACGGAGACGACGACGGCCTCCGGGAGCTTCTCCTTCGGCGGATTCAGCTTCAGCAAAAGTCCCGTCGTCCAGAAGAGCGAGGAAAAGAAGGAGGCGCCTGCCCAGCCCAAGGAGGAGGCCAAGCCGCCCCTTTTCGGCGCCTTCAAGGTCTTTTGACTCTTCTTTAGCTCAAAGATGGGTTCATAGGTCGAAGATTAAAAATTGCAGCTTAGCTTATTGCTTTTTTTATTGTTACAGACTTTTAAAGTAAGCTTGCAACAAACTAAGATTTTTGCGTTGTAGCATAGGCAAAGGGATGACAAATTTGTGAAAGTTATAATTTTGATCTCCTATATTTTTACGTTCAACAGCGGCTGAAAAAAATCTAAAATCAAAATATTAAGCAAAAAATTATGCTAAATCCATACAATGTGGAGGGCGCAGCCCAAAACCTGGCAAAATTGGCAATTTTGTAGGTTTTTGGAGGATTGTCCCAAATTTTCATAATTTTAAATTTTTGCGCGGCCGCAGGCCGCCTGCCGCGGAGGACAGGGCAGTCAGAGTTCTGGAGGCCGTAGGGCATGGATGCGGAGGCCCCGGAGCGAAGCTTAGCATTCGAAGCATGCTAGGCAAAGCGTAGGGGCCGTGGCACCCGTGCCCGGAGGCCGGAGGAGCTCTGGCGCTCTGCCCGGAGCGGCGGGCGGCCAAGGCCCGCTTATACAATTACCCCATTTTTCGTCCGTATGTCCGCATATATATATGTGGTTCCAGAGCCCGGACTCAACGGTTTTTCAACCAAATTGGTTGAAATTTTGTATGAAGGTCCGTCTAGGTGGTGGGTAGGAGGGTTTTTCTGGGCATGGTCGAATTTTTATTTGTTTTGGATTTATGGTCAAAAAACCTCGAAATAGGAGACCTTGAAATTTGAAAATTTTTCGAAAAAGTGTATTTTACTTTTATTAATCATTTATTATTATTTAGATAACTTTATAATTTCAATGCCTCAGAAACCAAAACTAGACCTGGACCAATTCGTTACTTTTTACTTGTTTGCGTTATATTTTTTTCTTGAGCCTACATGCTGATTATTCCATTCATTGCTTAACAAGGTGAATAAGGCCGCGCATCTATTGGCGATAGCCAATAATACCTTGTTTTCCTAATTGGAAGCCTAATATTTAAGTGTACATATTTCAAAAATTCAAAACAATATTTCAAAAACCTTGTTCCTAATTGCGTTAAAAAATTCTAAATTATGAAATTATGGGAAAAACCTGCAAAACCCTTAAAAAATTTTGGGTTGCGCCTTTCACAGTTGTCGATTTTGTCCAATTTTCTGGTTTAATATTTTGATTCTAGTTATTTTCAGCAATTTTAGAGCAAAGAAACGAAGGAAATCAAAATTTATTTTTTCCCGATTTTTTTTCAACGTTTGCTTCTTCTACAACAAAGGACATGTTGTGATTTTTTCAAAATTTTTCTACGAAAAATACAAAAAACTTTAGTTCTTTGCAAGCTATTTGAACGGTCTTTAACCCGCAAAAAATATAAGGCCGATCGCACATGGTCGCATGTTGTGCAATATGTGGCTTATCATTTGTGCTGAACTCAAAAATTAGTGCTCAGTTCAAAGATTGCTTCAACTGCAGGGCTTCAGCTTCGGCTTCCCACTCCCAGCTCACAGCAACGGAGAGCCAGTCCCCGTCTTCAACCACAAGCAGCCTGTTCGGGACGCCCAAGGCGAGCTTCGGCGCCAACTCCACCACCGGCGGCCTCAGCTTCAGCGCCATCGCCGCCCAGCCCCCCTCCAGCGGCTTTGCCTCCAAGCCCGACCCCAAGGCACCCAACCCATTCGCCGGCAAGGGCTCCCAGCTCTTCGCGCCCGCCAAACCCCCCGCCCCCGCCGCCACCGAGGAGACCTCCGACACCGAAGAGCACTACGAGCCCAACGTGGAGTTTGCGCCCGTCTGCCCCCTGCCCGACCTCGTGGAGGTGAGCACTGGGGAGGAGGACGAGGAGGCGCTGTTCTCGGAGCGGGCCAAGCTCTTCCGCTACGACCCCCAGAACAAGGAGTTCAAGGAGCGCGGCCTGGGCGACCTCAAGATCCTCAAGCACAAGGAGACCGGCAAGGTCCGCATCCTCATGCGCCGGGAGCAGGTGCACAAGCTCTGCGCCAACCACGCCCTCGCCCCGCCCATGGAGCTGAAGCCGCTGCAAAAGAGCGACAAGGCCTGGACCTGGCTCGCCAAGGACTTCTCCGAGGGTTCACTTCAGGACGAAACTCTGGCCGCCCGCTTCAAGACCCCCGAGATCGCCGCCAAGTTCAAGGAGGTCTTCGACGCTGCCGTCAAAGAGATGGGCGAGAAGGGCGGGATGACGCCGGAGAAGGCGGCGGGGAGGACGGAGCAGCCCGCCTCGGACAAGAAGAGCACCAGCGGCTCCCTCTTCGGCTCCTCCGGGGACAACAGAGGTTGCTTTCACTCCTTCCACTGCATTCGTTCTCTAAGCAAGGCTCTGTCCTCTGCAGCTGCGGGCGGCCTGAGCTTCGGTCTGGGCGCGACGACGAAGAAGGAGCTGGGCTCGGAGGCCTGGATGCAGGAGGAGGAGGCCAAAGGTGCCCCTGAGAGGGTAGAAGGGCTACAAGGGTGATGAGGTAGGAAGGCTTTGTAGAAGAGGCGGTGCTGGAGGAGCTGGCGGAGTGCGTGGTGGAGGGCGGGGAGCGGCAGGCGGCGGGCAGCGACTCCACCAGCGACTCCACCGCCGACCCTCCGCAGACGCTGTTGGAGGCCCGCGCCTCCCTCATCCTCCAGCCCGCGCCTGCCGAATGGAAAAGCCACTCCGTTGGCGCAGCTTCTTTTTCTGCTTGAAATATCTTTTAGCATGGCTTGTGAGCAGTGTGCGGTTAGCGCTTAGCAATGTTCGCCACGTCTAATATATGATAAGCGGTATATAGCCGTTGTATCGATTTATAGACGTTCAGAAAATTTTTCGCGATTTCTCTTATTAGTCGGGTTTCCTCCGATTATTCCCTCCGCCTATTCTGGCATTGCTTTTTTTTTGGCCTACACCCCCCCCCGCCGAACAGACCTACCCACCCCCTGCCCCTACCCACCCCCACAAATTGCCCCCGCAGTTTTCACTACATTGTGAACTTTTTGTCAATCATTTCATGTCGTTGATTCATGCATTTTTGCTAACATGATGTCATTGTATTGCACAGCATTGCCCATATCTCACCACTTTTGACCTAAAAATTGATTTTTTTCTAATAGTATTGAAGAAACAGGTGTTTGTTATAACATAGGTACGGGGTGCCTTGAAACAGTTAAGAATCTGGGTACAGGCTGCCTATGTCATAACATAGGTACGGGGTGAGGACATTGTAGAGCACTTTACAAATCTGGGTAGAGGCTGCCTATGCTATAGCTAGGTAGGGATGGGGTAGGAACATTGAAACATTACAAATCTGGGCACAGGCTGCCTACGCTATAACATAGGTACGGGGGGAGGACATTGAGACATTATACAATTTGTCAGGCTGCCGATGTTATAACAGTAGGCTACGGGGGGGGGCTTGCACATCAAGGATCTGGAAAGTACAAGCTGCCTATGATAAAGCACAGTTGTAACATAGGAATGATAATAAATAATAACACTTAGCAAAAAATGTAAAAAATGGAAAAAGTAGAGAAATGGAAAAATGGAAAATGGAAGATATATTTTATATTTTATTTTTTTTTATTTACCTTTTGCGTTAGCCGTTTTATTAGCTGGAGGATTCGGAGGAATTATTCTTGCCGGACTAAAAAATAAAACCGAAATTGGAGCAATAGTCGGAGCGATTGACGGTATATTAGTCGTAATAATAAATACCGCTAATATAAAAATATCGAGCTCCCGATTAAATATATAAAATAGCCGGTATATTAGTCGGATATCTTTTATAGACGGGACTTTTTTTTTACGTTAACGGGGCGTCAAACGCAAAAAAAAATTTCTGAATGGCGAACATTGGCGCTTAGGCAGCAAAAAATTGGTTGAGTATTTCTAATCCAGCAGTATAGTTTGAAATAAGTGATTTGGCGTTTTCAGGTGGGAACGTTTACAAATTGATTTTATTTGCTCAAAATTTATACTCCCAGCGTTGAGATGCGGATTGGCAACAGGTGGATCTTGATTTGGAAACGAGTGAGCATTTGCAGACGCTGGGAGACGTGAAGGTGGTGTGGGACGAGGACGTGGACGGCTACCGCCTCATCTTCACCAACTCCGACGGACAGTGCTGGATGAACCACGTCATTGTTCAGGCATGCCCCCTCCCTCCTTCCCTCTCCCCTGGCAATCGAATCACTGGAATGCCTTGCAGTCGGCCAATGTGAAAGGCGTGAGCGGGGCCATAGAGGGTCGGAAGGCCTTGCCTGGTGCTTCCTGGGAGGCCCAGGACTTTGCCTCTCCGCACCCCGTCCGCCGCACCTTCACCCTCTTCTTCAGCTCTCAGCCGGCCCGCGATGATTTCATCAGCACCTTCCACCAGGTTTAGCCACACCACTTTGCTCTTCCCAGACTGAAGAGGTGCCAATTGATGAACCAGGGAGTTGCGGTGGCCAAGAACAACAATCTGACGGAGATGGATCCGAGGGACGCGGAGTTCGAGACCCGCTCTGTGCCGCACATCAGTGCACTTCAGGCGGCCATGGGCAAAGCCGGAGGTTATTAGTTTGCGCCTACCTACTTGGCCCATTTATGGAGTGTCGTTTCCAGAAAAAGAGGAGTAGCAGGCTGTAAATGCGCTTTGGAGTGATTGCAACTTGGGTATGCGTCTTGTTTGCTAGCATTACGAGGGACGTCTCTTATCTGTGCGCTGCATTTGCTGTAGGTTTCTGCTGTGATTGCAATCAGTCGGCGATGTTGGAGATTCATGTCCCTGCTTTCTAGTGCCCTGGCCAGGTTTCAGCGATCATGCTTTTATTACTGCTCTTTTTCTGTCCGCGACGTCCTCGTTGTCTCGAATCTATGCTTCATTCTGGTTTCTGTGGGAAAAAAGGATCTACAGACAAGACCTTCTTTCTTTCTTTATTAACATCCAACGCGAAGGTTGGGAGAAAAACGCAATTGCATCACTGCTTGCGCATAAAACACTTGAACGGCAGAGGTGGGGCGGCAGTTACTCATGGAGGAGTCCTCAAGGCCCGAACAGCCACCAAAAAAGCCCCCAGGGAGCCCAGAATCAGGCTCTCCGGCAGCCGATTCTGAATGAGAGCTCTGAACCATTCTAAAACTGGTCGTTTTAATTTTTGACTGAAAAAATGGCGAAAATAATTGGACAACCTATTTACGCGATATTATATCAAGCATTCAAGCAAATCGACAAAAATGTCTGGGAAAGTTTGCGCGCGTGTTTCATGATAGGAGAGGAAATAAATGTGAAAAGGCAGATAAAAATGAACTAGGTGAAACAACATTGAATAGCCAAATTGCGGCCGAACTGGAGAAGCTCGTCCTTGCGGGCGGAGATGAGGCTGGGCAGGATCTGGAGCATTTGTGCCTGCTGCCCAGCA
>JASANA010005525.1:0-60909 GCA_030248095.1 Ptycholaimellus sp. GST1_10
TATTGTGATTTATCAGAAGGAAGTCTAAAACAGGCCTGCTTCAATTGGCAGCCATTTCAAACAAGGTATTCTCGGCTGTTGCCAAGATGCGCGGCCTTTGTTCCAAGTAATAAGCTAAGCAATAATTCGTATTAACTGCTTCAAGATACCGCCGCAGCAATCGTATCTGACAAAATTCAGCTGAGTTTATTAAAAAACCAGGAATTTATGGATGTTCAAATTTTTGAAACATCAAGATTTTAGGTTTTTGACTATAAATCATGAAATAAAAAATTGTGTCAAAAAGTTCTACTATCAACTTCAAGATATCACCATGACAGACGTACATGCCAAAATTCAGCTGATTTCATTGAAAAACCATCGATTTATGGATGTTCAAATTTTTGAAACATTAAGAATTTAGGTTTTTGGCCATAAATTGAGAAATAACAAATATTTCGGAAATTCCTTTTGCCAGCTTCAAGAAAGCATCTCGACGGACGTACCTGCCAAAATTCAGCCAATTTCATTGAAAAACCAGTGATTTATGAATTTTCGTATTTTGAAACATCAAAAAATTGAGTTTTGGGCGAAAATCGAAAAATTACGCCCATCCCAAAAAATGGCCTAGAGATACCACCCAGACAGACCTTCATGCAAAAAATCAGCCAATTTCGTTGAAAAACCGTGGAGGCCCGCCCTCGGAAAGACACATATATATATATACTAGTAATATAGGTCAGTGGCCGCGCTACGCGCGGCCACATTTTGTTAAAAGTTATGCCAACACACTCCAAATCTTACTAAAAAAATAAAAAAATATTTCAAAAATGGGTGTGCAAAGACTACTTTGGATCAATACACAGGAGCAAGCAACTCATGAAAAGACTTGAGGATATTCTCAAGGACAAAATGCATCATAATGTCCGAGATAATGCTTGCTCAAACTTGCCTTGAATGAATACTTAATTTATCCCAAAAACATCAGACTTATGGGTAGGCCAGAATACGAAAAATTGGCACCAGTCAATCCATTTTTTTTCAAATATTTTATTTGAAAGTTTGGAAAATAACCAGTTAGTTTCATGCAGAACTGTTGTAGCTTTAATTTAAAAAAAAGTCCAACAGAGAAAGTTAAAAAATGGTGGATTTATGAAGTTTCAAAGTCAAAAAAGGACCAAAAATGCGAAAAATGCGCACGTTTTCGATTATTTCATATTTTCAGCATTGCTCATACGCAGCGCGCCCCAAAAATTATTAAATAACTCCTCAAGATCGATACATAGAGCTATCATATGCCATGGTACAATAAGAATCCAGGTAGCCCCGAGACCCCTCCCAAAATGGCATCACGCGTATTATATAAGACTAGGTTGGGCTTCGCCGTCGCCTACGGCGACTCATGGCAGTAACGCGTATTGAATGATGTCCAGCAAAAAGGGAAAGCATGAATATTAGCGGGAATGTAATTGACAGTTTAGGAATAAAATTTTGGAAGGCAGGTGAGAAAATTGGGAGACAAAGTAGGAGTGGCTGCGAAGTTGAGGTCCACGTGCAGGCTCTCAACAGCGGCAGGGAAGTCGTCGGGGTTCAGGTTGACGCGCGGGACGAAGATGAGGCGGACGGAAGAGGTGCGTAGGTGGAGCATAGGCAGGCAGAATGCCGTCTGGGTACGCAATTCCAGGCGCTGCAGACTGGGCATATTGCCCATCGCATCCGCTAAGGCGCAGAACCAGTCTTCCCTCAAATTCAAAGTGCAACATTGAAGACTGGGCATGAAAAGCAGATTTTGTGAAAACAAGAAAGGTCTATTGTAAGTTTTATTCCATAATTTATTAATGTAAAATCTATATCTCTATACCTGTATAAAGCAACGACACCAAATGTCGTTTATAAATTAAACAGAAATAATTTATTTGATTTTCCTCCAAAATTCTTGCTGAAAGAATTACCAAAAATGAGATTGTTTGCAAAAGACGTACATATCGTAGCCAGTTAAGCGAAGATTCCGCAGTCGTGTGAAGGTGTACTTGGAGAGGAACTGTGCGAAGGCCAAAGCAGACGTTTCAAAGTCGCTGTTTTCCTATGGAAAAGCAGGTGGGTGAAAAAGTGATAAATGATTTAACCAGGCTTTTAGGCCGATCTGCGGTCAATAATCTTAAATTCTTATTCGACTCCTAGGTAATAACCAACTATCAATGGAGCCGACCTATATTGGTGAGAAGAAAAATTTAATTGAGAAAGGGTTCAAACGTTGGGCGAAAAGGTAATGCTACGCATAGCGGATGCCGAAAGTTCGGCAAGGGCGCGGTGGTGGCAGTGTAAATCGGCCAGCTGGTGTAAGGTCATTCCGCCAAAAATTGCTTCCCGAACGTGGCGTATGCGCTTGCTCACATTAACAATCCGCTCCATATCTTCAAATAACTCAGAGATTTAAGAAAGCATTATACCAGCAGCAACCAAGGTTTGTAAAACATTTTTCTAAATTTATCGACACTTATTGAAATCATGCATAAAAGCTTGCTTACTGCTCGATGCTTGAAGATCAAATAAACGATAATTTTTAATGAAACTATACATATCAGTTGGAAAAGGTGATGTCAGTACTTACGTGTTTTTGTTGTTTGGCATGGGGATAAAGCAAGAAGTTACTAAACGCACCATCGCAAGGACCCGACTATAAGCTAGGGCTCCTTTTGAGGTGGATCAGTGACAACTTTGCTTAAAGACGGCTGAGTTGCAATCCGTTGAGGCAAACTACAGTTTGATTAAACACAACTATAAATTTGAGGTAGGTAGTCTCTGGTCAGTTATTGCACTCATGCTTAAGCATCCCAGAACATGATGCTGCATCGATATGACCCTGATTGGTAATGAAGAAATGGGGCAACGAATTATAAGAAATTTGGATAAAAATTAAATAAAGTGAATGATTTTTACTAAAGCAATGGTTCCCAGATTCACTTTTCACGAAGCTTATAGTTTTTATGTAGCGACAAAGTAAGATAAATGAATAAAATAGAAGTATCAGAATAGCTGCAGTTTATTGTGATAATCTTTTGTTGCAAAATACAAGATAGTTGGGTTTTATAATTTGTACAGTTCATAGCGTTTCTTTTGAAATAACTCTTATCTGAAATACTGGCTGACCGAAAGTAATTTGAAGAATTACAGGATAATTTTACTTACCGGAAAGGTGGCATGAACGTGAACCAATCAAATTGACGCATGTCAGGATGCAGTTTAACGCGCCCATTCAAAGTGAGCAGGAATGCTGTGTCTTGTGGGCCTCTGCCTAGGGGAGGGGAAGCCTGCGTCTTAAGCAGAACACAAAGGCGTTTTCACGCATTTACATTCTGCCGAAGGCTGTGACTACATTTGCCTGTCAAGAAGCTACGGTTCACATTGAACGCTAGTCCGCAAGCAGTTCACTGGCAGTGCAGATGTTGTCCACAGGCTGGAGCAATGTTAGTTCTTAGATGAAACATGCAGCGGCACTTGCGAGCATAAGAGTTAACGCATTACATTTGCTTCCTTCGTGAACAGCCAAGACAGTTTGTTTTGAATTTGCCTGTCATGTCTATGCTGAGAGAGAGAGATGGAGACTCAACGCAGTTTAAAGTCCTGCCATGCACGCGTTAAACGCAACATGGTCTTTGTTTACACTGGAAAATTTTCAATGATTTGCAGAATGGCTAGTGCCGAGAGAAATGCTAGCGAAAGTAAAGCAGCTCCTGCATCAAGTAAAGGTGCCCTGGAGACTCTGTCAAGGACTAAGCGAGGAGAAACGAAACAAGCACTTTCGCCGCTTAGATGAGGCACTGGCCTTACGCTTCCCAGAGTAAGAGACCGATCATTGTCGGGAAGAAGCACGGCGTATCAGTATGGCTTCTTTGTATTAAAACGATGATTCGCGTTGCTTCTCAAGTTGCTTATGCAATACTTTCAAAGCATAAATAGCAGTTGTGTGATTGATTGCCACAGTGATGCTTTCTGAATTGCTTGTGCATGCACTTTATGCAGCCTCATTATCCAGGAAGGTCACAATTCCTGGAGATGCCTATGGGCAAAGTGACCTGAATGTTCACAGAGGCCACAAATTAGAAAAGGTGACACCCTGGGCAAGTAATGACGCAAATCACAGGTGCCCATCAGTGCTTGCTTCGTCCTGAAAAGAAGAGTTACATAACAAAGGGTCATGGGAAAGGAAGGTAAATGAAACCTCCAAGAGCTCTGGATATGTGAGGTTGTAGATGTGCGCAGTTCCGTTGATGAAGAAGGAGGGATTTGGCATGACCCGTATGTCTGACCTGCTCCTTACACGGGTCAGGGCAACGTAGCTCTGGCCATGAGCAAATGTGTTTTCCTACAAGAATTTTTAGTCGCATCAATCGCCAATAATGCATGGAGAAATGTGGGATTACCCGCATGTCAAGGCCAGCTCGATCCAAAGTTTGCCCTTGGCTTTTATTGAACGTCATGGCATAGGCAGCACGAATGGGAAACTGCCGCCGTTCCACTTGCAGCCCACGTTCTTGTTGCTAGAATCAGGCACTTAGGTCAAGCAGGCTATATGATGACGATGTCAAATGAATTTACCTGAAATAAGAAAGTGATGCGGGGAATGTCAAACAGCAGCTCATCCCCAGTGTCAGCATCGATAATTCCTATTTGTAGCAGCAGATGCGATGGACGGACAGCCCGTAGAATGGCCTAAACTCAATTTGCATATAAGGGAAAACCATAGAAAAGAGAAATACCTTGGTTGAATTGACCAAACGCGAGTCGAAGGAGAGGTTCCGAGTGATCATGACGATGGAGTTGAGTTTTAGGTGGAGGTCATGTGGGGGGATGCCGACTTCGTTGAAGGTAGCCAGGACGTCGGAGCTGAGGCCAAAGTCGGAGTTGTCATCACAACGGATGCGGTCGGCACTGAGCAAGGATATCCAGTCCCCAGGAAGGCGGCTCAGCACAGTCCCATTGATGGTATCGATGTTGTCGTTGGTTCCAGAGAGGATGGCACGCCGCATGTTGGGGATGAGGTGGGCTTCATTGAGGACTGGGTAGACGAAGTGGATGAGGGAGTCCATGTTGTCCAGCGTAGCCACGAGAGGAATTGGGACAACGGGTGTAGTCGCCTTGAGATTGGTGGAGCTGGAAGGAAGGCGGATGGTTGGTGCACAGCCATTGCCAATGGCCAAGCACATGGCAGCGTAGTCGGGGTCATGGCGAGAGCGAATGTTGGTGGTGAGGTGAAGGCGAGGAGTGGCCTGGAAGGTGACATCAGCTTTTACACTGCAGGCGACGACGTCAGCCCTGCTGCCATGCTTGACCACAGGAGGAATCTGCCTGAAGTCGCCGACGAAGAGGACAACTTGATGGTGAGGTGAGCGGAGGTCCTTGAGTAGGCGGAGGAAGGCATGGTAGTGGTACTTGTTTACGTTGGCAAACTTGTCGTAGATGAAGAGACGTGTCTGGCGTAGGAACTCAGCACGCTCGCTGCCCATGTCCACACCGCATGTCTGGTTGGGCTCCGGGAAGCGGCTGAGCCTGAGCGCAGAGTGGCCTGTGATGCCCCGTCCATAGTTGGAGGCAGCAATGGCAGTGGAGGCCATGCAGAGGACGATCATTTGCTGATGTCGTACATGAGAAGCCAAGAAGTTTGTCACAGCAGTTTTGCCACATCCACCTGGAAATTTGCCCATCATGATTTGCCCATGATATTGATGGAGGTCTACCAGGTGCATCTAAGTAGAAGAAGCTGATGGGTTCGCTGGAGTTGCGGTTGGAGTTGCTGTTGCTGTTGGTGGGTAGGTTAGGTGATGGCCATGTAAAGCTTGCCTCTGGCCCAAGGGCAGATAGCACCTGGTCAGCAACACTCCGCTGCTCTAAAGGATGCTAGGCTTATGTTCAATAGTCATGTCTGGACTGGCAAACCAAATGTTAGCAGGGTTTTCCAGTGATTGATGTAGCTCAGCAGCTGATCCTCCCGCTCAGACCAGAACGCCAGCTCACGGGCCACCTCAGTAGAAACATCTGTGCAGCTTGGGAGGCCTTAAGAAGGATTCATTGATGAGTGGATGCTGTGCCCATGTACTCCATGGAACCTTCTCCTTCCAATGATTTGCCATGGCGGGAAAGACGACGGCGGATATCGCAGAGGGCCTCATTGAAGACCTGACTCCAGCTAGCCTCTGACGTTGGGTCTGTTGGTTCATTGCAGAGCTCCTTCCGCAGGCTGTCCCAGATTTGGCGTGCAGAGAAGTCCACAGCGTCCTGGCGAGTCACCATCATGATGACAAAAAGTCCTCGTAGAGCTGGAAAAAAAACTTGTAAGAAAGTTTATTATAGCAAAAGCCATTACCATTAGGCATCATGAAGTGGGCAGCTTCTTGAAGGCACTTGGTGTACTCTGAGCTTGTAGCAATGAGCCCATGTGCAAGTGCTGCTTTTTGAAATGTTCCAAGGACTTGTCCACGTACTGTTCGCAGCTCCTGGTAGCTTCTTGCTGAAAAGCGCTGGAGGAGGACGCGCAAGTAGTAGAGCTCCCCAGGTACGCCAACCACCTACACCAATCTATATTCACTGAGCATGGGCAGTAGAGCTGAGTAACCCAGTGTAGCCTGGCAATGAGGTCATCATGAAGTCGGCGAATGAGATGGTGTTTGCCATCTGGATGAGGCAGTGAGGTGGAAGAGGCTTTGAGCACCTCGTAGTAGCGCTCATAGTAGTCGCAGATGGTGAGCTTTGAGAAGGAAGGCTGCTGGGGGCGGTTGAAATATCGCGTGAGCTCAGAGGTCTTGCGCAGTGCAGCTGCAGGGTTGGTCTCCTCGAAGACGATGTGGTCCTGGCCAGGCAGGTGGATGGCGATGGCCTTGACAGCTGGAGAGCGGTTTTGAAGCTGGAAGCCGAAGATGCGCCAAAACGCCTCTGAAGCGCTCAGGTAGCGGTTGTTCTCGTACTCGGAGATCTCGTTGATGGACTGCCCACTCTCCACCACTGCTACTCGTACCCGATCTTGCCCTTTTGTAGCGTACTTGAAAAGGTACTTGACTGCCCTGGTTGTGTTGGCGATTTCCACATTGATGTGGGCATCATATCTCCACCTGAAAGTAAGCCATGTATGTTTGAAGGCTGTCTAAGAGGAAGTTACAGTAATATGGGGTTGTAGGGCACTATGTCGATATCGGTGATGGTGTGCTCCTTGGCTCCTCGTCGCTTGGTCGCTGAGGTGAGGCAGGGACGGCGGTACATGTAGTAGCCTCGCTCGTCGATGTAGGTGGCGTCAGTGGAAGGCTTGGGGTAGGACTTCTTGCAGCGCCGTGGAGTGCCCTCCATGCAGACGCAGTTGGGATCTCGTGTGCCGCAGGGCCCATGCACCATATGCTTCAGCACCAGTTCGCGTAGTGCTGCCTCATCTTCACCAGGGAGATCTGCCCGGATTATGCTGTCCACTTCTGCTGTTGTGAGTTGTCGCCCAAAGCTCAGGATGATATGACCATGTGGAAGTCCTGCAAAAGATGATTAATATGCTAACGAAGAAGGCTGCAGTACAAACCTCTCTTTTGAAATTCGATGACAGCTAGGTGGTAGGTTGATTTCGGAAGCTTGAATAGGCGGCCTTGGCGTAGGTCATCAAGAAGGAGGTCCAGCTTCTGTTTGAAGACGTGGACGATTGAGGAGGCATCTCCAGGAGGCTGCACCTCTGGCCACTTTGGATTGCTTGTGAACGTGATGAAGAGGGATGGGCGTCCTCGCCTGAATTATTCCCAAAATTCCAATTAGGACAGACTGAATGGAAGAGTAACTACCGAGTGACAACGGCCATGGCATCTTGCATGAGGTTGCGCATGTAGCGAGGGCCACCAGTGAAGGAGGAGGGCAGGTAGATGCGTCCCACTGCAGCAGGGTCCATCTCTGACTCCGACTGCTCACCCAGCCTTGCAGCGATCTCCTCTCTGGTGCCTTGGCGCAGCTTGCTCTGGGTCTCGTTGGAGCGGAAGAACTGAAGCCGGCATTCTTCGATACGGGCGAAGGCATCTACTGCGTACTCCTGCCCCAGCCGTCCAAATTGGCTGAAGCGCGTCTCTCGCAGCAGCAGTTGCCGGGTGTACTCGAGGAGAGTCACAGGGCTGCCGGTGGTGGAGTGGAGGCCAGGGTGCCAGCCTGCGGTGCCGTGTGGGAAGAGAAGGGGGTACTGGAGACAGTCATAGGCGGGGTCAAGGACAGAAATGGAGCGTTCTGTGCTAGGACCCTTCTTCAGGATGCAGGCTGTGCGGGGCAGGGATTCTGCAGTGTCCTTGATGATGCCAGCGATTTCAGCAGAGCGGGGCATGTCTCCCAGCACCGGCCCATGTGCTCTCCTTGTGGTGACTTCAAAGATGAGCCGTGCGGTAGTTGAAGGAAGGGCTGCGAAGCGCTCAAACTCGCTGTAGTAGGGGCTCACATGGAAGAGGTAGTCGTGGACATCATGGTAGAGCTGTGGGTCGATTTTGTGGGAGGAAGCAATGCGCTGGCGCTCAAGACCATCGAAGATGCAGAGCTGTGCATGAGGCCGCTCACCACGAGTGTTGCGGTAGTCAAGGTCTGGAACTTTGTGCATAATGCGACCATGCACTTTGACGTTGGAGATACCCTTCCCGCACTTCACCCACCCTCCGTCGATGCGCAATGCTGTGAGGGCCATGTTGGCATTGATGGTGCGTGCATTCTCTCGCAGTGCAGGTGCCATAGTGCCAGTGCTGGAGTCATAGAAGGAGGCTTGGATTGGTGGCAGGTGGGGCAGGACCTTCTGTCCTTGGGCACAGCACCACATTGACTTCACCGATGTCTTGGAGCCTGCTTCTTTTGCGAAGAGATCTGAACAGCAGTGGGGGCACTGGCTAGATGCTGGCAGAGGGAGGTTTGGGCATGAGAGCTTGTCCAGGATAACTGGTTTGTAGCGTCTAGAGACGGGTGGTGGTGCTGCTGGAGCTGTTGAAGCTGCCACAGTTGCGGCCAATGCTGGGACAGAGTTCACTTCGTCTTGGGCAGGGCAGGGCCTGCTTTCGGTAAGCTTGCGCTTGGCCAGGCGAGAGCTGAGCCGGGTAGGTTGGCGTCCTTTTGGCGTGGCTACTTCTGTGCGTTTCCCCAGTAGGGGAGGCTGAGGTGGGAGCGGCGATGCAGCAGATGGGCATTGCAGCGTGGTGGAGCTTGGTGCTGTCGGGGAGAGGCGCAGTTGTTGCTGAGTTGGTGCTGGGAGCTGTGGTGGAGGAGCAGCGTCGCAGAGCGAGCAGTTGTGCCTGCTGCTGAGAAGAGCTGGAGGTGGGCCATTTTCGGAGCCAGCGTGAGCCTACATTACTTTTTTTGAGATCATTTATGGACATTACAAATGGGGAATACCAATTTCCGCAGATTGTCCAGACTCATGCTGAAAACGTTGTTCCGGATAGCAAAGACTGCGTCGTGCAGCCCCTGTCGCATGCCCAGCTCAAAGGCTGCATGCCACTGCCCATTGCCAAGACTGATAGCCTCGGGTATGATTCCAATCGAAAGGGCGTAGCTGTGAAATGCCACATATGCTCCTATACCTATTAACTTCAGCAGCAGCAGAAAATTGCTGGCAGGAACTGACCACATGCTTCATGGTGTGGAATTTGTTGGTATTGCAGCGATGGAAACACAAGCTGAATGCCCAGTGATGAGTTTACTCGTTTCAATGTTGCACCGACCTGGAATATGTTTCACCTAATCAGCATTGTTTGAACTGGGGTGCAAAACCTTGGCAAGGAAGGAGAGATAGAGATTTGAGTTGTGTGAGCCGAAGGTGAAGTCATCGCGGAGGCTGTCGTAGACATAGACTGCTGAAGCAGGCTCTGGTGTAGTCACAACCACAGCATAGTGGCCAGAAAGAGCTGTGGAGCCGTACCGAGCAATCTAAATTGTGCCATCAATTTTTGAGCTCAGACGAAACTACCAAAATACCGCAATGATTTTGGTAGCAGCAGGATTTGGTGGTGGAAGGATGGGGAATGAGATGCTGCCATTGTGCCCATTGTCGATAGAAGTGGAGAAGAGTTCCAGCGGCCAAAATTCCACTTCGCTGTTGAGGCAGTGGAAATGCATGGCGGTTGTGAAGCGCTCCAGCACCTATGCAATGAGCATCATTAAAGCTGGTAAATTTTAAATGAAATGCAATGACCATGCTGTCGACTTCAGCACTGGAGCTGAGGAGCGTTGTATGCGAGTCAACTGCAGCCTCGATGATGCTCTCCCAGGTGGAGGCAGCATCTTCCTCGTTCAGGACTGGCAGCTGACGGGGAATCCCCGGAAGGGCCAGGTTCTGCTCCGACGTCTCCACATAGTGCCGAGCTGCTTGGACAGGCACTGAGATGGCTGGCTGCATGGGCGTTGGGTCGAGCTGGAGGCGTTTGGGCGACGATTGGCTGTTCAGAGCTGCTTGCTTCTCTGCTGCAGTTTTAGCACGAGCCGTTCGGCGAAGCTCTGAGTCCCTTTGCTGGCTGCTCTTGCGCTGCTCTGGTGTCTTCTCTTGGCTGGCCCGCAGGTGCTGCATTGAAAGCCGAGATCGGCTGTTGGCTCCCTCCTTCATTTCTGCTGGCATCCGCTGTCGATGAACTTGCATGTGGGCAGCGTGGGCTGATGTCCGCTCAGCATGGGATTGCTTGCTGCGGGTGGAGGCCTTGCGTGTCCAGATGATTCGCTGGTGTTCTGGAGATGAGGAGGCAGTGGCTGTGTAGCGACGAACGGCTGCTGTGTCATCCCCCACTGGTGTCCTTCCAGGCCCAATCGCCACCACCACCATGCCCACACGCAGTCCCGCTGTATATGCAGGCGAGCCCTGCTTAGCCTGCAACATTCAAACTTACGCCCAGAAATAATCTGATAGGTATACAGCTCGAATGGTGACAATTCCATGCCGCTTCCGCAGGTCGATGGCGAAGGCATCGCTAGGCAACATGTGCTGACACCAGTCATCCTCCATCTAGTCAGAAATCTGCAGTATAGATACCATGTATTATACAGCATGAGAAGTCTCATCTGCGGGTTAATTTTTAGTACAAATAATGTTAAGGCAATTGCATAAAAAGCAGAACATCATGCGCAGATAAGTTAATGCATCCATGCGGGGAATGTCAGCACATTCAAGCACATGAAACTGCATCGATATGACCCTGATTGGGCAACGAATTATAAGAATTTTGGATAAAAATTAAATAAAGTTAATGAATTTTCATAAAGCAATGGTTCCAAAATTCACTTTTCACGAAGCTTATAGTTTTTATGTAGCGATAAAGTAAGATAAACGAATAAAATAGAAGTATCAGAATAGCTGTAGTTTATTGTGATAATCTTTTGTTGCAAAAGTGATTTTTATAATTTGTAAAGTTCATAGCGTTTCTTTTGAAATAACTCTTATCTGAAATACTGGCTGACCAAAAGGAATTTGAAGAAATACAGGATAATTTATCTTACCGGAAAGGCTGGCACATACGTGAACCAATCAAATTGACGCATGTCAGGATGCAGTTTAACGCGCCCATTCAAAGTGAGCAGGAATGCCGTGTCTTGTGGGCCTCTGCCTAGGGGAGGGGAAGCCTGCGTCTTAAGCAGAACACAAAGGCATTTTCACGCATTTACATTCTGCCGAAGGCTGTGACTACATTTGCCTGTCAAGAAGCTACGGTTCACGTTGAACGCTAGTCCGCAAGCAGTTCACTGGCAGTGCAGATGTTGTCCACAGGCTGGAACAATGTTAGTTTTTAGATGAATCATGCAGCGGCACTTGCGAGCATAAGAGTTAACGCATTACATTTGCTTCCTTCGTGAACAGCCAAGAGTTTGTTTTGAATTTTGCCTGTCGTGTCTATGCTGAGAGAGAGAGATGGAGACTCAACGCAGTTTAAAGTCCTGCCATGCACGCGTTAAACGCAACATGGTCTTTGCTTAGAATGGAATTTTCAATTATTTGCAGAATGGCTAGTGCCGAGGGAAATGCTAGTGAAAGTAAAGCAGCTCCTGCGTCAAGTAAAGGAGGCCCGGAGACTCTGTCAAGGACTAAGCGAGGAGAAACGAAACAAGCACTTTCGCCGCTTAGATGAGGCACTGGCCTTACGCTTCCCAGAGTGGGAGACCGGTCATTGTCGGGAAGAAGCACGGCGTATCAGCTGTCTCAGGTAACTACCCCAAAGCGATTGCTTGAAATGGATTGATAAATCACAGACCAATTTTGCTGACCAGCCGACCAGATTCACTTGTGGTGGCAGAAGCTATTCGCCATCTGGAAACAGGCAACTGCCCCAATTGCCAAGGACCCAAACTTCCTGAATGGTTTGGAAAGCGGGCTCACAGGTTCATCCGTCCCAGGACAAAGAAACGTGCCGGCTATTGGCCTAGGTTAAACTGACGAATGCAGCTACTTTCTCAACCCGACAATCTTATAGGGTATTCCTACCATCTTCATCAGGAGCAGCAGAGGCAGTGTGGGAGCAAGTTCAGGATGAAGAAGCCAGGCAGTTAGCGATGAATCAGTCTGAGTCCATTTCCGTTAATGGGTGCCAAGTTAGTGATTAGTATATTATACCACTCGATTGCAAAAATACTACCGGTATATCCTGGCTACGCCTCAATCAGCTACTTTACTTTTATGTAGCTGCCGAATTGGGTAAATTAGCTCATATGCACTGCCATCATCAACAGGCCTGCGCATTTGTTACCCTGCGAGGCGCGCATTTAAGAGAGCTTTTGTGAGAGGTTGAAAAGTGGGACGGACAAAAATTTGACATTTGACCTTCTCAGAAAAGCTGTCTTAATTGCCTTCGGCGATTATTCTTCCGCATTTTATGAAGCAAGTAATAAGTGTGAAGTCTTTTTTTGCGCGGCCACATATTCTTTTAATGCATATAATGACATTTATAGTTAATTAAGTTTAAAGTTGGGCAAATTTTCAGTTGGGGCTGGCATTCCGGTGATGGAAGAACGCAAAAATTTGAGGGTGCAATAGGTGCATTGTATTTGGGCTGCATGGGTCCCGCTACACGGGTGCTCAGCTTTTTTCATGCATCAGCCTCTTCTTTTGGTCTTTTGACTCTTTTGAGGTCCCACCCAGTGGCCAAATTACAGCCACACCAAGTGAAATCAACACCTGGCAGTCCTCAAGGGACATCAAAAAGTAGGCACCCAACCCATGAAGAGTCAGGTTGCCTATTAATTAGTCTGGTTTGCCAAAGTGGCCGGAAAATATATATGCAATGACTAAAACTTGGCCAGATTGGGTAGCCTCCCAAAACTGCGCAGCTAAAAAACATTGATAAAAGTTACATTTTCAACGTTTTAAGCACTTTCCCGGAATCGGTGCAAGCTCCATAACTCAAAATCGTGTTCCCCGACCCCGATTTACCCAAAAACATCTTCACCTGCTCACAGGAAGCTTCCCCCATGGCGCCCGCCGTGATCACTAACAAGACAGGCTCCTCTATTATATATATGGACTAGGTTGAGCTTCGCCGTCGCCTACGGCGACTATTGGCATAATACTTGCCAAAAAAAATCTGTTGAAAATGCATAAAAAATTGAAAGGCAGAAAATGAGGACAAATGGTGTCAGAGAGGGATGGATAAGCTGGAGGTTGAGCTTCGCCATAGAGGATTAGTGAGCCTAAATAGGCCTGTAAAAGCATCTGGCATCCACCGCCCTACATGGGAGGATTGGGTGAGCCTAAATAGGCCTGTAAAAGCATCTGGCATCCACCGCCCTACATGGGAGGATTGGGTGAGCCTAAATAGGCCTGTAAAAGCATCTGGCATCCACCGCCCTATATGGGAGGATTTGGTGAGCCTAAAAAGGGCCTGTAAAAGCATCTGGCATCCACAGCTCTATATGGGAGGATTGGGTGAGCCTAAATAGGCCTGTAAAACATCTGGCATCCACCGCCCTACATGGGAGGATTGGGTGAGCCTAAATAGGCCTGTAAAACATCTGGCATCCACTGCCCTAATGGGAGGATTGGGTGAGCCTAAATAGGTCTGTAAAAGCATCTGGCATCCACCGCCCTAATGGGAGGATTGGGTGAGCCTAAATAGGTCTGTAAAAGCATCTGGCATCCACCGCCCTACATGGGAGGATTGGGTGAGCCTAAATAGGCCTGTAAAAGCATCTGGCATCCACCGCCCTACATGGGAGGATTGGGTGAGCCTAAATAGGTCTGTAAAAGCATCTGGCATCCACCGCCCTAATGGGAGGATTGGGTGAGCCTAAATAGGTCTGTAAAAGCATCTGGCATCCACAGCTCTATATGGGAGGATTGGGTGAGCCTAAATATGCCTGTAAAAGCATCTGGCATCCACCGCCCTACATGGGAGGATTGGGTGAGCCTAAAAAGGCCTGTAAAAGCATCTGGCATCCACCGCCCTACATGGGAGAATTGGGTGAGCCTAAATAGGCCTGTAAAAGCATCTGGCATCCACCGCCCTACATGGGAGGATTGGGTGAGCCTAAATAGGCCTTTAAAAGCATCTGGCATCCACTGCCCTACATGGGAGGATTGGGTGATCCTAAATAGGCCTGTAAAAGCATCTGGCATCCACCGCCCTACATGGGAGAATGGCAAGTGAGATAAGTAAGTTTTCATTTGGCATGGGGAGGGATCTTATAAGTTTGTTTGGGGGGGTTGGATAAGTTTGGGGGGACAGTTGGAATCGAAAAGAGATTTGATGCGTTTAAATACATTTAAACCTTTCTTAAATTTGGGGGGATAATTGGACAATTTTCATTTGTGGCACATAAATGGAAGTTTTTGGGGGGACAGTGTGATTCAAAAAAATCAGTTCTAACACGGCTAAAGCACCTTTTAATTTGGGGTATAGTTTAATAAGATTTCGTTTGGGGGAGAGCTCAAAATAATACAAAAATATTCATAAAAATTTGCTGATGCCGCCACATTAGGCCGCTTAAAAAAACTTGTATTTAAGAAAAATCAACCAGAAATAATTATATTGGGGATTCAAAACGGTTTGCATACTTGCGTGTGGCCCAAAAACTGGCAAAAATAGTCATTTTTGGGTGATTTTTTTAGGGTTTTCCAATATCTATTTTTGGTGAGATGATTAATGTAATAAAATAAAGTTGTTTTATATTATATGATATTTTTTGGCGTGACAATTTTAATTTGATGGCAAAGATTTGTGTAGCAATGCAGAGAATGGGAGAATCATCACGATTAAATGGAGCAAACGGATGGGGGGACAATCTGGTGATACAAAGGTCAAATGGTTGGCTGGGGGAGGGGGTCAAATGAATTGTAGGATTTGTATTTGGGCTGCATGGGTCCCGCTACACGGGTGCTCAGCTTTTTTCATGCATTAGCCTCTTTTGTTCTGCTGACTCATTTTGATCAACCAAACACTCAACCCCAGTGGCCAAATTAAAGCCACACCAAATGAATGCATAAGCAAACACCTGGCTGTCCTCGAGGGACTTCAAAGATTAGGCAATCAACCCAACAAAGGTTAGATCGCCAAAGAAGGATATAGGTTTGCTGTGCTCTATGAAAGGTTATGAATACTGAGTGCAACCTCGCCATGATGAGTAGATTCCAAAACTGCGCAGTTCCAAAACATTGAAAAAACTCACTTTTTTGATGTTTTGAGCACATTCCCGTGATCGGTGCAAACTGATTAACTCAGAATCATGTTCCCCGACCCCGATTTACCCAAAAACACTTTTATCTTCTCACAGGAAGCTTCCCCCATGGCGCCCCCCATGCTAACGGACAAGACAGGCTCCTCTATTATATATATGGATATGCGGACAGACGGACGCAAAAATGAGGTAACTGCTTAAGCTGGCCTTGGCCGCCCGCCGTCAGTTTTGCCTTGTGTCCAAATTTGAACAATTTGGACGGCGTTAGCAAACATTAGGGTTTTGAAGCCATGGCAATGGGGTCAGGCTTTTAGACTAGGTCAAAGCCGGTCATATCCAAATTTCTGCCCATATTTATCTGAATAAGGCAATGTATGCAATGCATTAGCAAATATGCACTTAAATGGCTGCTTGTCGAAAATGTGGATCGTGGGGGAATCAGTTGATGGTGTTCTGCGAGTGGGAGGCAAGGATGTTGGGAGTGTTGCGGAGGAAAATGGCCTTGCTTCAGCCCTTTGCCTCGCCAACCGTGGCAGAACAGCACCGCTAACTCCACGCCACTGCAATAAACGCTCTCCACCCCCTAACCAGCGTCCCTCTAAAAGTGCAGCCAGGCAGCAGGCACTACTGACGTCCCAGCCGCCGGTGAAGCAGCCCATCATGGAGGCCGCATAGCCCAGGAACTTACGCATGTAGTCCATCAACATGGCGGCGTAGTGACACATGGCCGCGCAATTCTTTGGTCATACCCTACACCAAGAAAGCCTGCATCTGATGCCACAATAGAACAGATGGAGTCCTTGTCCAGGCAGCAAGCCAGTTAGACGGGGTGGACTCTGACAAGCTTGTTACTCTGGCTACACGCAAGCTCCACAAAGGGCAGCCGCCGCTGCTTACCCTCCAGCAGCTCGCAGTAGCTGGGAGAGGAAAGATGTGCTTGTGTGCACACACTGCTTGTGCATGCAAACTTTGTTGATAGATTGATTATCTGATTTTTGTTTGCAGGCACATGGCAATGCCTAGTTCAAAGTTAAAGCATTGCTATGCGAAGTACGTGAGCTCAGGGCTAAAGCTACTGGTGTCGCAGTGCCAGGGTGGAAGAGGGCCTGGATGTCAATCTCAAGCGATGGACCATTCCACACCAGTACCTGCCTCCACTGCGACTCTACCAAGTGAGCTAAATCCTACCCTTCTTCCAGTGCAAGTGTCCTTGCGAATGTTTTGTCAGCCAACATGCGTTATCCTACCCACTGGCGGGCAACCGAGGTGCGGGAGTGTGATGGCTGTGCAAAACATTCGTGGCATTCCATATGCATGCACATTGCTGGGTGGATGCTTTGTCTGCAGCCAACATGCGCTATCCTACCCACTGGCGGGAAACCGAGGTGCGGGAGTGTGTTGACTGTGCAAAGCATTCACAACAATTTTTGTGCATGCACATGGCAATGTCTCTTTCGTAGTTGAAACATTGCTATCCAAAATGATGTGTTGTAGCAGCAGTACGTGAGCTCAGGGCTAAAGCTACTGGTGTCGCAGTGCCAGGGTGGAAGAGGGCCTGGATGTCAATCTCAAGCGATGGACCATTCCACACCAGCACCTGCCTCCACTGCGACTCTACCAAGTGAGCTAAATCCTACGCTTCTTCCAGTGCAAGTGTCCTTGCGAATGTTTTGTCAGCCAACATGCGTTATCCTACCCACTGGCGGGCAACCGAGGTGCGGGAGTGTGATGGCTGTGCAAAACATTCGTGGCATTCCATATGCATGCACATTGCTGGGTGGATGCTTTGTCTGCAGCCAATATGCGCTATCCTACCCACTGGCGGGAAACCGAGGTGCGGGAGTGTGTTGACTGTGCAAAGCATTCACAACAATTTTTGTGCATGCACATGGCAATGTCTCTTTCGTAGTTGAAACATTGCTATCCGAAATGATGTGTTGTAGCAGCAGTACGTGAGCTCAGGGCTAAAGCTACTGGTGTCGCAGTGCCAGGGTGGAAGAGGGCCTGGATGTCAATCTCAAGCGATGGACCATTCCACACCAGCACCTGCCTCCACTGCGACTCTACCAAGTGAGCTAAATCCTACGCTTCTTCCAGTGCAAGTGTCCTCACGAATGTTTTGTCAGCCAACATGCGTTATCCTACCCACTGGCGGGCAACCGAGGTGCGGGAGTGTGATGGCTGTGCAAAACATTCGTGGCATTCCATATGCATGCACATTGCTGGGTGGATGCTTTGTCTGCAGCCAACATGCGCTATCCTACCCACTGGCGGGCAACCGAGGTGCGGGAGTGTGTTGACTGTGCAAAGCATTCACAACAATTTTTGTGCATGCACATGGCAATGTCTCTTTCATAGTTGAAACATTGCTATCCGAAATGATGTGTTGTAGCAGCAGTACGTGAGCTCAGGGCTAAAGCTACTGGTGTCGCAGTGCCAGGGTGGAAGAGGGCCTGGATGTCAATCTCAAGCGATGGACCATTCCACACCAGCACCTGCCTCCACTGCGACTCTACCAAGTGAACTAAATCCTACGCTTCTACCAGTGCAAGTGTCCTTGCGAATGTTTTGTCAGCCAACATGCGTTATCCTACCCACTGGCGGGCAACCGAGGTGCGGGAGTGTGATGGCTGTGCAAAACATTCGTGGCATTCCATATGCATGCACATTGCTGGGTGGATGCTTTGTCTGCAGCCAACATGCGCTATCCTACCCACTGGCGGGAAACCGAGGTGCGGGTGTGTGTTGACTGTGCAAAGCATTCACAACAATTTTTGTGCATGCACATGGCAATGTCTCTTTCGTAGTTGAAACATTGCTATCCGAAATGATGTGTTGTAGCAGCAGTACGTGAGCTCAGGGCTAAAGCTACTGGTGTCGCAGTGCCAGGGTGGAAGAGGGCCTGGATGTCAATCTCAAGCGATGGACCATTCCACACCAGCACCTGCCTCCACTGCGACTCTACCAAGTGAGCTAAATCCTACGCTTCTTCCAGTGCAAGTGACCTTGCGAATGTTTAGTCAGCCAACATGCGTTATCCTACCCACTGGCGGCAGGTGGATCTATGAACATTTTGAGTTTAAATGTTGACGATTTTAATAAAATAAACTACCAAAGAAGGTAGCAAATTGAATAACTTTTACGGTTTTCATTTTCTCTATTTTAAGCAATATATTTCATCCACATACCAACATTGAGCTCGTTTTGGATGACTGGAATTTTTGGCATTTTTTTACATTTTGGTTCTTTTATTGTCTCAAATATCTGCGCAATCATGAGCCCTATTAATTTCTAGCTTAAAGGCTTCGCTAGCAAAACTTACACGGTTGCATACAAAGTCTTTAGAGTAAGCCTAAGCCTTTCACAGAATCAGTATATTGGTTGCAATACCAGTGGAATAATAAACTATATTATAAAAGATACCCTATTTTTATATTATGATTTTTCAGAAGGTAGTCTAAAACAGGCCGTGCTTCAATTGGCGATAGCCGATATTACCTTGTTTAAACCAATGGTTGTCGCGAAATTAGGTCAATGGCAGCAGCCTTTTCAAAAAAGAATTCTGTCGTCCTTTGCGTCCATGGAACGAGTCTTTGCCAATTCACAGACTCACAAATACATTCATTGCGCTGCCTTCTGTGCAGCCTACTTTTTCACGCTCCTCCTTCTGCCAGAGCCATGCTTGCTCATTCACTGTTCTTCCTCCTGTTTTTTACAACACCATTTGCCAGGTCAGAATAGCTGTTTGTCTGAGATCAGAGGTATCCTGTCGACAATGCGCCTTTGCCAGGTGTAGCAAAGACTGGGACCGCGACCACCACTGCAGTCAGTGTTGGCCTCTCTTTTAAACTCAAACTGGATAGTATCGTCTATCGCCTCCTCACATCGCCTAAATCCAATCAACTGTGCCATTCTTGCACTGCTTAGCAGCTTAAACATGTGACCGTCGCTCTTGCAGAGTTTGTTTCCAATCCCACACTCGAGCAACAGTGAACGGGGAGGTGATAGTTGGGTGAGAAAGGGAGGGAGGGGGGGCGGCAGGTGACGGAGGACTGGTTCCTTGCTTCGGCTGCGGCCCAGGAGCTCCTCCTCCCTCTCCATCGCATCGCTGCTCTTCACAGTGTCCCGGCCTTGATGATGACGGGAGGAATCAAATCACTTTGAAGGCGTCGAGGCTGTGGAGGAGAGGGTATCCTAAGTTCTACGGGGAAGTGGGTGGAAGCGGTTGAAGATTAGCTCAGGCGAAAGAAAGAAGCGCAAATAAATGAGTAGGAAGGGTGGTGGGTTCAGGGTCTTCGTTTGTTCTTTGACGTCGAAGACGTGCGTGAGGTAGAGCGTCGGAGAGAGGTGCTGGATCCCTGCCTGAAGATGCGTGCAGGGATGCGGATGGCCGAGATGGAGGATGAAGCAGCCGGGGATTGACTGCGCCAGCTTCGTCGCCGATCTTGTCCTCGCTCTTTCTTCCACCCTTCCTCTGCTTCTTGGCTGGTGTCCGGGGAGACGTTGGGGCTGGGGTCTTGGAGCTCCAGTCGTCCTCCTTCAGCCACGGTCGGGGTCAGGGTGCCTTGAGACAGGGTGCGTGGAGTCTGTTGGAAGGGCAGGGTCTCAGCTAGCGGCCAGTTGATGTCGTTCGCGGTCTCCTTCTTTGGGATCCACTGGGCTAGCTTCCTTCCAATTGCCGTGTCCAGGAAGCTGGTCTTCCATTCCGCCATCTTCGCCCTTACTCGCACTCCCCAGTCTGTGTACTGGGAGGACCAGCAGAAGAAGGCGGCAGCGGCGGCCACGGCCACAAAGGCAAGGACGACGCTGATGACGATGATGACGGGCTTGATGATGGAGGCGGTGAGCTTGTGGGTCTCCACTCGCGTCCGCTTTGCCATGCTCTTAGCTCCTTCCGACAGAACTCCCACCACTCCACCTGTCGCCTTTCCGTAGCTTTCGATCTCCTGCACGACTCCCACCGGGTCCATGGACAGCTGGCTGGTGTAGTTGATGAGTCCGTCCAGCTTCCTCTCCATGACTGGTGCTCCTTCGGCGTAGGTCATCATTGCCGTGAAGGGTGGCATCAGTCTTGCATTGAAGAGTACCGGGGAGTCGTAGCTGATGTTCGGTGCTAGGTGGGGGAGGAAGGGTGTTTGCAGGTAGGTGGCGAAGGAGCCTTGAGTGAGCTTGACGAAGAAGGCGCTGACCTCCTCCTTGGTCTGGGGGCCGACAAACTGGAAGGGCGTCACCAGGTCGCAGTTGATGTGGGGGCTGTGATGGGTGAGGTCGTTGCCGGCTCCGTCTGGCAGGAACAGGATTTCTCCGGTGTTCAGGCAGATGGGCATGAAGGCATAGCATGTGTCTCCTCCACGGATCTGGTGGAAGGGGTAGACGGCGTCTACCTGTACCTCCACGCACTTGGAGACGTAGATGGCGGAGCCCCTGACCTCCGCCGCCAGATCCTGACAGCTGGTCAGGGCCCTCAGGCCGTTCGTCGGGCTCATGAAGAACAGTTGTCACAGCAGTTGGTACTGGTGCTCTTCCATGACGCACATCCTGTGCTCCTCCTTCAGGTTCAGCTTCTCCATCATGTCCACCAGCTCGTCGATGATGTAGTGGAGCTTGCTCTCGATGGGATCATGCTGAGAAGGCCAGTTCTCGATGTTTTGGAGTCAAACATGGATGTTGTTGGTTCTCTCGTCTTTGTTGTAGTTCCAGGGAGGACGGGCTGCTGATGGAGGCTGAGGTAGGCAGGCGCCGCTCGACGTCTGTCCTTTCTTCTGATCTCTCACTTGGTTGGCGTGGAGGAAGGCTGGAGCAGGGTCTCGGTTAAGGAAGGCCTTGGGTTGGGAGTCCAGCCAGGCCCTCCACTCCCGTCGCTGTCGTTCCTCAGAGAGAGATCTCTTCTCTCGTTTCTCTCTCGGCTTGTCCTCTTCTTCAACCTCGCTTAGCTGTCGTCTTCTCTTCACCTCTTGCCATCTCTGGTGTCGCGCAGTGGCCTTCCGCTGTTTGAAGGCCAAGACCATCTCGAATCTCTCCCTCTTCCTCTTCTTCTCCTTGGCCAGCTCTTTCTCAACGATTTCGGCCACTCTGGCGTCTCCTTCTGCATAGTCTGCCTCCACGCCTTCGAAGACGGTGAGGTACTCCGGGTCGTGTTTGTCGAAGGCGGAGTCGTGGCTGGCGGTTGGTTGAAGGAGGGGAGATGTCCGCTGAGTTCTGGATATAGTCGGTGCCTTGGGTGGAGAGGATAGGAGGGAAGGTTGAGTGGGAGGAGGTGGTGGTGGTGAAAGTGGTGATCTGGAGGGGCGCGGTCGGATGGGTTGCGGGGCGGGGCGATGTCCTGGGTAGTCATCCACAGTCTGGGCGGTGTAGTTGATGAGGACAGCCACGCCTTCGTGCGACAGTCGCACCTCCTTTGGCAGACACTTCTCTCCCCACTGGTTGTAGGGGAAGCTGGGTAGGGGCTTGTAGGTGGAGAAGGTGGTGGCTAGGTGGGGAACTCGGACTCGGTCGCCCATCACGTCTCCTCTGAAGGTGCCGAAGAATGAGAAGGGGCAGTAGGTGAAGATGGGATCGTTGTCCCAGACGATGGAGTAGGTGGACTTCACGCAGCTCTCCTTGTCCACCTGGCATCCGTCCAGGCCGCTGAGGTCCGTGGTGAGGGCATTGTGGGAGGCGTAGACGGAGCCCTCAGTGAGGAAGAGATTGGTGGTCTGGTAGCTGTAGGTCTTGAAGCAGCAGGGCCACTCAAAGTGTAGCATCTGGTTTGTGGACCAGACGCGATGTCCCAGCCGCACCAGCTCCACTCCTCGAAACCTCTTGTTCTTCCAGGCTCTCTGGCACTCGTGGGCGGGGACGCTTTGGAACTCGGAGGGGTTGGAGTTGCCCCAGTTGAGGAAGTGCCTGAAGACGTCGTTGCTGGTGGTGGTGATGGTGACTTCCAGGGTGCATCTGGCGGCTGGTACACTGGGTCCAGACGGTTTGGGAAGGTAGAGGTTGACTGGGTGATAGGAGAGGGGAGTGGGTTTGGCGTAGACGGTGCAGTCGCGGGTGTACTCGGGGAGGATGAAGGGGCGCCCTCCTCCATGATGACGGGGACAGAGTTGGAACTTGATCCCTCTAGGAGGCGCCACTTCCACATCCTTCCGATGTCACTGTCCTTCGGTCAGTTGCGCTTGGATCTGTTGGCTGGTAGTAGGAGAGGGATGAGGGGGGGATAAGGGTGGTAGATGGATGGCGGATTGGAGGAGTGGCGGTGGGCGAGCGTCGGCGAAGGCGGCGGTGGAGACGCAGGGCAGGAGCAGTGTCATCACCAGCATGCCCAGCATCACGCTCAGTCTTCTGTTCTGTGCGGCAGTGAGAAGGGGTCTTTGGCGCAGAGAAGGTGGAGGACTGTCGCTGTCGCTATCTTCGTTGCTACGCTTGCGACTTTCCGCGCTCCCGTCCCTTATCTCCGACTCCTTGTTGTCCCTTCCGCTACCGGCCAGCTTCTGAGTGGAAGTTGGACTTTCATCTCCTTGCCTTTCCCTCCTTGCTTGCTCTTCCACTCCTTGGCTGGAAAACACATAGCGGCAGTAGCCCTTGGGGAGGACAAACTGTTTGATGGAGAGGTCCTTGGGCTTGTCGTAGTGTTTTTGTCGGAGGATTTGTGTCATCTTGTTGAGGGGGATGTTGCGGTTGATCTCAAGCGTGAACGGGAACCTCACGTTCTTCATCGCCTTGGCCAACTGTGCTAGCGACGTCCTGCCCAAGTAGTGCTTGATGTCCTCCTTCCATCCAGAGATGTAGGTGAAGGGTGAAGAGTAGCAGAGGTAGAAGTTCTGGAGATTGGGCGGTAGAAGTCCGACGCGAGCGTGGGGAGGTATGTAGGCGAGCGGTGACTGGATGGGGAGGCAGAGGGTCCGGAAGGTGGCGGGGTCGGTCTTGAGGTGGGTGACGGAGTGGAGCCGCAACAGCAGTTTGAAGTGCTCCGGGCGTCTGCCATTCTCCCAGTCGCAGTAGTAGAGCTCCAGGTGCGTCAAATGGGGGAGGCTTAGCAGGAGCTTCTGTAGCTCCGCGAACTCCACGCGGAAGCTACAGTTGAGGGACAGCTTGGACAGGGTGGCTGGGAGCGGCGTGAGGACCATGTTCAGCTTGGCCGCTCTCAGTTTCGGTGCCAGCTTTGGCAGGTCTTCATGCGCCTCTCCCAGCTCCAGTCGCTGAAGCTTTCAAAGAATGCGGAAGTTCTTGACGGAGAACTTGCCAAGGCCCTCTATGCGCTGGATGCCGAGCCTCTCCAGGTTTGGCGGAAGGAGATCCCAGAGTGAGAGGGAGCCAGAGAGCAGGGCGTGGACTTCTGGGAGGCTGAGATGCCGCAGGTTCGGCGTCAGCTCGCCCAGGTTCAGCATGTCCAGCTTGTCCTGGTGCACAAACTCCAGGGTCACCAGCTGCGGCAGGGGCGTCGTCCATCCTCCATCAAAGTAGTGATGCCTATCAGCGCCTACTCTGATGAAGAGCTTCTTGAGTTGGCGCAGATTCTTGAAGTGGTGCCATTGAGCTGGAGAGGGTGCCATTTCTTGACCTCCGTAGACCTCCAGTGTCTGGAGATTGGGCGCCAGGTGTTCCATGGAGACTTCCAGTATCTTGGCGCACCGGAGGGCCTTGAGGTTGAGCTTCAGGCACCCGCCCAACCTCCCTCGCCAGTAGGTGAAGTCCTTCAGGGTGTCGGGCAAGGCGTCCCAAATCCATGGCTTCATCCGCCTGAGCTCAAGTTTCTCCAGTGCTTCTGCTGCCTGGAGGAACGGGTGGAGGCAGCTGAAGAAGCCCTTGGAGTTGGTTGGTTGGCAGGTGATGTTCAGATGGCACAGAGTCTTCGTCATCTGCGGAAGCCTCCGGAACTCCGTTCTGGTGATCACCTGGTAGTGCTTGTAGGGGAGGCAGTGTTCCTGTTCCTTTGCGAACGTCCAGTCTCTGCCTTCTCTGTTGGATGGTCTGAGGCCCACCGTCTTCTGCAGGTCCAGTTCTCCCATGAACGTGCAGTGGGGGATGTGAAGGCGGCAGGGGTGGCCTCTGGAGAGGCTGCGTAGGATGCATCCGCCGATCTCCATGACGTTGAGGACTCGCCACATGCGGTCCCAGATGTCCTCCCTTTCTTCTTCTCCATCGCTCTCTCTCTCTTCCTCCTCGTCTCCTCTCCTCTCTTGGATCCGTGCAGCCTCGTAGCCGCTTCCTTGTAGACCCGCGCGTCTCAGGGCGGTTCTTTCAAAGTAGGGGTCAGGGGAGAGAAGATTGACGCTGAGTCTGTTGCCATGAAGTGAGGGAGGGAGGAGGCAGTGCATGCTAGGAGGCGGAGTAGGAGGCCGCTGACGGCGCCATTTGTTGTTCGTCCTGGGGCCTCGTCCTCTTCGTCGTAGGCTCAGGGAACGTGCTGCTTCTTCGTCAAAGGAGAGCTCACTCTCCTCTGACTCTTCGCTCTCCTCTGATTCTTCACTCTCCTCTTCACTCGTCTCAGTGTCTCTCATGTCGGCAGGCAACTTTCCGTTTCTGTCTCCGTTTGTGCCCACTCCCAGTATCAGCACTGATCCTGTCAGTTCCTCCTCGTCGGCAGGCACGGACTGGGCAGTGCCCATGAGGAGTTTTCCTGCTGGGGAATGGAGGAGGATGAGTGAAGGGGTGAGAGTGGTGGCGTTCTGCAGTCCGTCGGCTAGGATGTAGGCGACATCCTGGACGCCGAGGAGGAGGTCGACGTGGTAGTTGATGGCGCGGTCCCTGGGCGGCATGTTGAGGATGTCCGGGTGCTGCTCATGCAGGCGGTCCCATTCCTCCTCTTCAAAGGCAGGGCCAATCAGCATGGCGGCGCTCACATCGTTTTCCACGACCCACGCCACCAGCGTCGTCATGAATCCGTTCTCCATCTCCAGTGTCAGCAGCGCCTGGTCCATCGCTATCCTCCTTCTCTCTCCTTCGCCGAAGACTCCAACGTTGATTGTCTTGCGGGCTCTGAGATGGAGACTGAGGGCGGTGGCGATGGCGCGAGTGACGGTGGTGAGTTGGGAGCCGGTATCGAGCAGGCAGTTGGCTGCCTCTGAGAAGCTCCCGTCGCCAGCGTGAAGCTGTGCCGTGAAGTTCAGCATCAGCGGGGCCTTCCCATACAGCTCACCTGTGGCTCTGGCGGGACTCCGTAGACTGGGAGAGGCTGTGCGACGGGAACTCCGTGGCCGTATGCCACTGGCTGCGTGATGAAGGCGCTGTAGGCAGTTCCGCCGTGGTTGAAGAAGGCGCTCCCTCGGAGGCTGGTGTTGTATGGCGGGGGTTGGAGATGGTGGGGGGTTGCTGAAAGGAAGTTGGGGTGAAGAGCTGCAGTGAGGGCATCTGAATTGGCTTGGATGGCGGCGGCGGCGTTGAAGCCGAGAAACCAAGCGCACCGCAGACGGTGCTGTAGATGTCCATGCAGTTCTGCTGGATCTGCGGCAGTGTCTCCGGGGACTGGTATGGAACCATCTGCAGGATGATGGTGACGTTGTTGGGGTGGAAGATGCCCTGCATCAACAGCTGATGCAGAACAGGAATCCATGGTGATCCCTTGCCCAGCTTTGGACAGCAGTTGCGGCAGAGGTAGCTGGAGCCGGTGTTGTCCAGGAAGAAGGAGCAGAGCTCCGCGATGTTGAGGATCTGGTTCCCGTGCAGGTCTCGCTCCAGGCGCGTGCTGGCGCAGTCGAAGCAGAAGGCAGTGCTGCAGTGGGAGCAGTCGATCTCTCTGTACTGGGTCTTGGAGTTGTGGCAGAGGTTGCAGGTGAAGCGCTGTTCTTGCTCTTCACCAGCCATTCAGCCCGTGGCCTCCTCCAGGACGGCCACTAGACTGTCTGTCTCTTCCACTACAGTCCCTAAGCCCAGTCATAGCTTCATCTCAAGGACACAAGTCCGAAAACTGAGCCTGGATAGATGTTGCACTCTCCTAAATCTGAGACAAGTCTAACTTGCTCCCAAAATCTGCCCATGCCCTTGCTTTCTTCTCTTTCCTTCTGCTTTGCGTTTTTGCTTTTCCACATACTAATTCATTGTTGCCAATTCATTAGGTACGGAAGCGAAAGATGATTACAGTGGCGGTTGAGGGTGTAAAGAAGGAGGGAGGGTAGAAAGGGGTAGGCATTGATTGGTGGAGGAAGGTTGAGGTGTGTAATGTGGTGCGAGGGGAGAGGGGCGTTGGCGGCGGCTACTGTAGACAAGCGGAGGTAGTTGGTTGTTCTTCTCCCTCCGTCAGCGATTCTTCCGCGGAGTCCTCTTTCTCACTAGAACTTCTCTCTTCCGCAAGCAGAATCAAGAGTCGTTCAGAGTTGAGAAGAGAGGAATGCGTGAGTGAGTAAGAGGGAAGGAGAGATGGACCGTGTGGGTGTTGTCTTTGACTTAGGCGACTCGCGGCTGTTTCCCTTCTTCGACAGAAACTGGGCGTAGAGCGGATTGCTCAGCTGGTGGTTGATGGATTGCACCAGCTGCTGCGCCTTGAGTCCGGCCTCCTGGAAGCGCGCCATGCGCTCCGCCAGGAAGACGGCCGTGTCCATCTTCTCCCTGTCCTCCACCAACAGGAAGCAGTCGCTCTGCCTCGCTGTCTGGATCCACTCCCGCAGCTCCTTCTCTCGCTGCTTGGAGTCCTTCAGCTTCTGGGCGAGCTCGGACGTCTTCTTCTCCGCCTTCTTCTCTGCCTCCTTCCTCGCTTCCTCCACTGCTTCCTTATTCTTGGCCTCTGCTTCCTTCCCCCTCTTTTCGAGAGCCTTGCGCTGCTTCTTGCACTCCTCCACTCTCTTCCTCAGTGATTGAACGTCCTCATCCCATTCCTTGGCCCTGGCCTGGTCTCCAGAGCGGCGTTCTCTTGGGTGTCTGGCTCTGTCTTCTCCCGAGCTAGTGCGCCGATGAGCGGGGCATTGTTTCTCTTGCGGCACAATGACGGTGCTCTTGCAGTTGAAGACGGAGAGGCCGAGTGGGGGAGGGGGGAGGCCTCTGGGTTGCTTAGGAGGGGGAGCGGATGACTCACGAGACCTAAGAGGGGTTTCAGAAGCTTCCCTCTCCGCCTCTTCCGGAGTCAAAATCTTGCCTTCGGCGAGCTTCGGCATGGTGGGAGGGGAAAAGGTGTGAGGGAGAAGGAGGATGAGAGCCAAGAGGGAGGGCAGAGAGCGAATGACTGGGCTGGCTGGGCTGCCTTGGGTCTACCCTCTCTCCAGTGTGGTGTGAGGGTAGTAGGAGGTGTGGGTGTGTGTGCAGTTGCCGGACGGGCTGCTGGCGTTGTATCGTACAGCGAGGAGGGGAGGGAGATTGATAAGGGGCCGATAGAAGGGGGAGGGGAAAGGGGTGTGAGGGCGACAGGGGGCGGTGAGGGGACGGGGGTGCAGGGCTTCCCGAACTATTCTGGCTCTCCCATGAGGGGGCCCGAAACGTGGAGGAGAGAGAGGGAGAGAGGGAGGGGAAAGAGGGGGGTGACGGGGGGCGGATAAGGGAGAGAGGGGGCCAGGTGGCAGCGGCGGTATGCACCTTGTTCTGCTCGGGCAGCTCTCCATTCTCCGGCCTCATTTGTCTCTCCGTCCAGGGAGGCCCAAGCGCCTGACGCGAAGGGAGCTGGGGAGGTGTGAGGTGACGGGTGGGGAGGAGGGGGCAGGGAAAGAAGTGTGTAAAGGGAGACGGGTAGTGTGATCCGGTTGACGCTGATGTGGCGCTGATGGGGGGGACTCGATCATCCTAAGTGCGGGGCGTCGAAGGTGGCTCTTTGAGTGATGAGCGGCAGGTGAAGTGCGGGCGGAGGGTGTGTGTGTGTGCCTCAGGGGAGGCAGGGGTGTCATTAATCTTGACGCAGGGAGCGGGCGCAGGGAAGGGGGCCGATTCCTCTTGAGTGTTGCAAGTGTACGTTTGGGGGCTGCTCGTGGGACTCCTTTCTCCTCCCGCCTGCTGGGAGGCCCAGCTCGCACAACTGGGCCTGAAGCGACGAATATGCGGGCTCGTCAGGGGCAGGGATTCGCGTGCCCTCCCAATCCTCTCCTATTGCCGTCGCAACGTAGGAGAGGCAAGGCAGATCCTCATCCAGACGGGGCCGAGGGAGGGGTCGAAATGGAGGCAGGCACTCCCATCGGGGGAGTAAAGGTGAGATGCGTCCCGGGCTCCTCTCCAAGTAGAGGCGGCTTGGATACCTTTGGTGGGGGTCACTCTAAGGGTGTGGCAGGTAGCCACTCATTAGCAGGGCGCTTGGCCCTGTAATGCCGTCCCTCCCATAGCTTGGGGGAATTGGGGGGTGGGGAGGGCCTCCACTTTACACCCTTCGGGTCGATAAAGGGGGGCCCTGCGAAAGCCGCTGCCTGTTCAGTCTAGCCTCTTGTGTGCACAGTGCGTGCTCACTGGGGAACTAGAAGAAGAGGCATTGGGCAGTGAGGTGGTGCTGGTTTTGCACTGCTTCTAGCTGGCTAAGTCCTTCTCCTCATGGCTGAGGGTAGGATACTTAGTTGGCCTTGGCAGAGCTGCGCAGCATGAAGCCGTGCTGGTCCAGGTCGTCGAGGTTGGCGGTGGGGATGTCGTTGGCGGCGCCGAGCAAAGCATCCAACCAGTCTCACTGCGTACCAAAAAGCTGTGCCATTCTTGCACTGCTTAGCAGCTTAAACATGTGACCGTCGCTCTCGCAGAGTTTGTTTCCAATCCCACACTCGAGCAACAGTGAACGGGGAGGTGATAGTTGGGTGAGAAAGGGAGGGAGGGGGGGGGGGGCAGGTGACGGAGGACTGGTTCCTTGCTTCGGCTGCGGCCCAGGAGCTCCTCCTCCCTCTCCATTGCATCGCTGCTCTTCACATCAACAATGTAATATCAGCAATCGTTCACATCAGACATCTCTAGTATCTTTAAATCCATAGTGTGCCTAGCATTTCACGAATTACAAATAAAAGCAAGTATGAAGGTTGAAGGTAGGACAAAATAGTTAAAATTTATTCAGTTACCAACATTTGATTTTCAATATTTCAAATTAACAAGATAATCAACAATAATTTTTAACTGCCAATGTCCCCAGCACCACGTAGTTATATAGTATTATAAATTTGAGTGCAACCGGTCGGAAATTTATTCAGTTGTCAATTTTTAGCGTTTCATTTAAATAACTATAAATATAACGTTTCAACAATGATTACCTGTAGCAAAGTTTTTTGACACATGAGCTTTCTCAAGACATTCATTTTTAACATACCGGGGGGGATAGGAAGCCTTCATAGTAAAGTGTTCCATTAATTACTGGCCAATTGTTGTGTCAAAATTGATGAAAATTGGTCAGAAGATGGCTCTAACACTAGTTTATTGTGCTAAGTTCGCGTTACAAAATATTAATCTGTGCTCAAATGGCAGACATTTCCCTGAAAGCACCAAAAAGTCATTTTTGCAATTTAAAGTTTTTTTCAAAAAAAATGTATTAGTTTCTTGCATTTGGTTTTTTCACTGCAGAAAATACACGCAAATTGGTCAGCATCTAGCAGGGTTGCCGGAATCTTTAGAGAATATTTTATTCTGTATTCTCAAAATCTAGAATCCATGGATTCTGTAATTTCAGAAATTGGCAGATTTTATTCCGATTTTGTTCTATAAATTTTGAAGGCCAGATTATTCCGATTTTATTCTGTAAGAATTCCTTACAGAATATTTATAAAATATATGGTTCAAAATCCTTACAGAATCTACACCCCCGGCATTACCTTGGGTTAGGTAACACCTGAATCAGGTAACACCTGAATCAGGTAACACCTGAATCAGGTGTTACCTGAATCAGGTGTTACCTGAATCAGGGAACACTGGCCTGGTTAGCCCAACCTGGAGACACCAAGATTGCAGATGCTGTCCAGTTCTGGGCAGAAGATGCTGACCAGAACTACGATCTCCTTCGATCTGTGGCTCTTGATCTCCTTTCGATCCCTTCCAGTGGTGCAGCGGTATACTTTACGTTCAACTGCCCTTGTGATTGTCATAACCAGATGGTGACATTTTAGGTGGAGCGAGTTTTCAGCTATGGGGGAATGGTGATGAATGATTTTTCTTTTGCAATCTTGCGTACTCTTGCTTTAATGGTGGTTTGAAAAAAGACAGTTTCCATTTTCATGCCATGCCAAAGCTACTGACAGCTAGAGTGTTGTACAGAATCACGCATCACCTGATTCAGGTATTACCTGAATCAGGTGTTACCTGAATCAGGTGTTACCTGAATCAGGTGTTACCTGATTCAGGTGTTACCTGGCCTTTAAAAATCGTTGTCAGAATCTGGAATCTCCTTACAGAATATATTCTATCAATGGAATATTTTATTCTGATTTTATTCTATAAATTTTGGAGGCTAGATTTTATTCTGATTTTATTCTATAAATTTTGGAGGCCAGATTTTATTCTGATTTTATTCTGTAAGAAAATGGCAAGTGCGGCAACCCTGGCATCTAGCCACTACAATAATTTAAGTTGTACTAAATTAATTTTGCTAAAACTAAATCATTTCAACTAGTCTTTCTAATTTTCTTTGTGACATTGGATTCTGTGATGCAGCTAGAAAACTCCAGTCAAGCAGGCTCTGCAAAGTTCATTAGCCGCCATTGCTAGCCACTAAACTTCAAGTCCACATGTTATGCGACTTCATTGCAATTTTAATTGGTACGTTAGTCAACTGCTAGCAAACATGCAGGCAATTTCAATGTTATATTGGTTCGTTAGAAGAAAAAAAGGGTTATATCAAAAAACCGCAAGTTACGAACCTGTTTTTTGGGTACTTTCAGTTAATCGTCTGCCATTTGAGCACAGATTAATATTTTGAAATGCGAACTTAGCACAATAAACTAGAGTGTTAGAGCCAACTTCTGACCAATTTTCATCAATTTTGACCAAATGGTTGAGGTTGGCCAGTAATTAATGGAAGATTTTACTACGAAAACTTCTTACCCCCCCGGTATACCATCAATTTAATGCCTATGCAATGTCTAATTAGACACGTCTTATTCAATTAATTTCAAACGCCATTTGGTCAAAATATTTAGAAGCCTTATTTAGAAATGTTTTCACTAATGGTGAACTAAAATATCGATACCAAGGTCACAAAATTTATCTAAAATCAGTGACAAACTTGGGCGCCCATCATTGCAGCAAATGAGTACCCGAGGACGGACACAGAGCCGCGAAACTCTGCCTGCCTAGAGCTGGAGGCTGCCTTGGACCTGCCCAAGCTCCCGGCCAACTCTTATGCCTTCAAAGTCCTCAAGTCCCTCTTGAGATGGGGTGGCTCTTGAGACTGACGGAGAAGCCTGCCGTATTTGTCAGGAGTGCGTACAACCTCCAATGCTGCTTGACGGCGAAGCGAGGCGGTGAACGGCCCAAAGCAGTGCCTGGGTCCAGCGAGCCGGACTCCCAGGAATGGCAGGAGGAGGGATCGCCCATCTTGCCAGAAGACCGGGATCGCTTGAAGGAAGTGTCGCAGAAATTGGAGAAGCAGACCGGAGAACAGGAAAGCCTACCGCCGACGCCCGGCTTGGTTGTCAGAGCCGCAAGAAGCTACATGTGCATTCGTATCCTCTTCCTTCTTCTCCTAAGCAGAATTTGCGACTGCAGCCCGAAAGCGATGTTGGGGCATGTGCTGCCTGGCCCTGCACACAGCTCTGGGCCTGGCTGATGCGGCTGATTTTTTCAACAAAAACCATATGCACCATATGAACCCATGCTTGACTAAATGCATTTTGCCCTAAATGAATTCTCTTCGGATTTTCGTAAATTTCCGCTTGTTATAACATTGGGCGTTTTTGATAGAGACCATAAAACATTGCAATTCAGGTTCTAAGGAAAAACTTTTCGAGACTAAACTAAACAAATTTTCATTGAACCAGTGTAGAAATTTAGTAAGAAGCAGAATTTGATAGACTCAAAAAGCTGATGGTCAGTTCCAAAAATCGAAGTTGTCCCGATTCAAATGAGTTTGTGCCAGTTTTTATGGCAATTTATTTGCCATCTCTGTGCAACCAACCATTTCCCAAAATATGGCTTCGTTGGAGAGAAATGGCCCATTTTGTTTGAGTTCTGCAAACCTGGAATTTCAATTTTTTGAAAATTTTGTTCAAGAAATTTTGCATTAATTTAGACTATTATATATCAATCGAAACGTAATTTTATGACAAAAAAGATGGTGCATTCAAATTTATATTTTTACTTTTTCAAAAAAAGCGTTATGTTGAAAAATCGATAATTTGCACAAAAAAACTGATTTCTCTAACCAGTTAAAAAATTCAAGGACGGCACTATAACCACGTTAATATTGAGGTTTTTGCGGTCATTTTTATATATAATACTTGGCTTTGTTACACACGTTATTTTTTTCACTTGAAAATTTGTACTCACTGATTGGCCCAATGTTAAAGAATAGGCAAAATTTTCGGAAAAAATTTTTAGTCTCAGATGTGGTGTAATGCAGCAGGAACTTAGCCAGATTCTCTTTCATCGTCACCGGAAGGGAAGGGCCGCAGAGCGGAAACAGGTTAGGGCATCTCGGGGAAAATATACAGACTGATCCCAGCCTCCCTTCCGCCCGCCTCATCGACATAGGCCAACAAAACCGGCTTGGGAAACGTCAGGAAGGGCAGTAGTAATCACACCAAGAGCTAGAGCAGGCAGAGGAACGGGGCCTCGAATCTGAGCCACAAACACTACAATACTAAGGGGTGGGAGGGGAAATCATCGTCCAATCTGTACGGCAGCGGAGCGACTTCCGAGTGCATGTAACACCGGCAGTTAGAGACTTCACAATCCCGTCAGCCAACGTTCTTCCCCTCTCAGCTCGACTGGAGTCCGTCTCCAATTCCGATCCGGGTCGAGGTTGAGGGGCGGGGGTTGTCCAAGGCATAGCAGTCAAGATCGTTGCGGAGATGGTGTTTAGGATTGCAAGTGGAGGGAGAGTCGAGCTCCATCGGGTCTCGTCAAAACCATCCGGCGTTGATCCTCAGCATATCGGCTTTCTCCGTCAAAACACCGCTCTAGTATCTTGTGGATCCCTACCGCCACTCTAATGCCATCAGGCTGTAGGATGTAGGTCCCGGTCTGAGAGCCAAATTGTTGGAGACTGAGGTCACGACCGTTGTCGATCTTAATGACGAAGTTGTGTCCTCTGTACTCAGTCGCCTATCTTTTTCCGACCATCGGGGTGGGACTTCCTTCTCGGCTCTGAGCGTCAGTGGGTGGAGAGGCAATGTCCGGCTCCAAGGGAACGGAATCGGTGGCCCTCTCTTGTCTTTGCCTTGCCTTTATCCAAACCGGACCCATCGTTGTGTCCTCTTAGAGCCAGTTGCGGATGCGCTGATACACTACCTCTGGCATGGGGTTGATACCATCGAGGTCGAGCATCCAAGGTGGCTGCGGAAGCAACAAGATTCCCGTGGACATTCAATCCATCCACGGAGAGTTGGCATAGTGATCCTTGAGACGGATGGTTGAAAGGGGGCTGTACAGTGGGCCAATGGCCTGCCAGAGCTCGGGAGGAGAAAGGGACTTGTCCAGGTCTTGACACGTAGACAGTTGGACTTTGGTTAAATGGCCTCGCCGTGGCTTGAAGAAGTCGAAGATCATCTGCTTGTGAACTCCATCAAAGCTGCAGCAGTCGAAGATGATCACCTTGTTGTCTAAGCACATTCTCTCGAACATCAGCAGCATTATCTTCGGTCCCCTGCTGCTTAACCCTTGCAGTGTGAGCTTGTCCACCAAGATGTGCCAAAAGTAGTTCAGGAGTTGTCGTTGCTCTTCGGGGTCGGAAATGACGTCGGTGAGCCTGAGCGTGTTGCCGGTGAGGGTTCTGCTCAGACTCAACCTTTTCTGCTTAGTGATTTGCTGCGTCCCTCCATGCTGTCCAGTGGACTGGCGAGGGGTATGGGAGGAAGTGTGAGGGTAGTTGGAGGGGGAATCCAGGCGGAATGTCTTCGACGGTGGTTCACTGTCCTCTCCGACTTCTCCCGGGACTAACTCATCGGCAAACTTATCCAGGTGAATCTCCAGTCGATACCGAGCTGATACCGTCAGTGAACGAAAGTGGACTTTGGGTAAGGTTCCCCAAGGAGCTCCATCCACTAGATGAAGCCACTTGGAGCACATGAGACGAGTGCGGGCCAGGCTGTGTCCATCCAGATGCCGTAAGATCAGCTCCAACATCTTGTTCGGTAACTGGTCAAGTGTCAGTGGTGTCGCAGGAGATACATGGGTAGATGGATGTGACGGATGGGGACAACTCGGGTTTCCTCCCCATCCTCTCAGTGAAATCTCAGGCTTGTTGCTCTCTTTGAGGGAAGCCTTGATTTGCAGCTGCTCCCAGTGGCAACGCAGTTTTCGATGATGACGTTGGAGAGCCATTTAACTGTAGTGGCTTGAAGGAAGCCGATCTAACTGATTTTCCACCAGCGCAATGGCCAGAAGTATTTGGTTCCCACTACTGTAGTCTTGGTGGTGGGTGAGCATCAATGTCCTCTGATGGCAGTCATTGGGGGTGTTGTCTGTCATGATGGTGGGTATCAGACTCCTTGAGTGGCTCCACCAGTTGAAGTCAACGCCTCCAGAAGAACACAAGCTTCCTGGTAGATGACGTAGCCTATGGCCAGGAACTGCTGCACTCTTTCACTGTTGACGTGATGAAACTGGAGCCTGGCCAAGTTCTCTGGGTGGAAGATTCCCTGAGCCACGAGCTGCTCCGCGATGGGGCACCACGATGAGACGTGGTCTTGAGTACAACTGGGACAGCAGTAGATCGCTGAGCTGTCTTCCAGTAATCATTGACAGACTCTCATGAGTAATGTGACGTCCACTGGTTCCAGGATTGGCTCTAATGACCCTTGAGCGCAGGCTAGGCATAGGGGTCTTCAACAATTGTCGCAGTTGACCTTGTCCGCTGGAGCTACTCCTCTGGCACATCCACGGCAGTATGTGTCAGTGATGTGACTCGGTGCTTCCATTTGTCGTCGGAGATGTCGTAGTGGCTGTCCAGCCAGTATCTGTTCTTTCGGCTACAACCGGGTACTACCTTAGCCTGTCTCGCCAACATGAAGGTCACGGAGCGCGAGTGAAGTCTCTGAGAAAGCGAGGAGATAAGTAGGCCTGTGGGGAGTGTCTCGTCGACCTCTCTCCAGCTCCCTCTTGCTCATGGTTCCTCCCCTTCTCAAGCTCTTGTTGGTGACTCTGAGCCAAGCTCACTGTATTCCCGCTCCATGTTGCTTCATCCACAGTCTCTCGGGTTGACTCTAGTCTAGCCTCAGTAGGCTCACTGTTCCGGCAGTCACCCAAGCGTCCTTCTGAGGATGTCGCTGTTTTCCATGTGGGTGAATTGCTGTCTCGCCAGCTTCCTCTCTGGCGGCAATGGCCTCATCGATCGCAAGGTGGGTAATGATGGTGGATGACGAGAAGGTAGGCGCTCGGCATTAACTGAGGCCAAATAGGCCTAAACCTCATCCTCCCGATCGGGAAGGACGGTCTAGGCGCCGTCGATCTGTCCCTTTCTCGTGTCCCTTCTCCCATCATAGACTGGTAACATTCTCATGGTACTGAGGCCATGTGACATTCCAGCATCTCCTTTCCCACTTAGGTGGAGGGGACTTCTTGGCTCCGCTTATGCTCCTGTTTGCATCGTGGAGCATTCATTGTGAGGCAGGAAGCTATCCTCAGCCTGTATCGTGCAGGCATAGATGGGCTGTGACGTTTCGCCTGTCAGAGATCAGAAGAGCAGGGACTGGCGTAAGGATGGATAGTAGGAAGAGTATTGTCGAGATTCCTCTCGATGTGTTATCCCTATTGGCCCGTCTGCCACCAGTCGCAGGGAATCACTGAGTAATGTCACTTTGATCCACCAGGTCGAGTGGGGTCAGGTCGGGTACTCTTTCCTTCCCCGGCAGCCAGAAGGGTGTTGTAGAGGGAAGTGAAGTGACGTGGGCAACATAGCGTGAATGTTGTACGGGCAGCATGGTCTGTGGTGTCCGTCCGTCAGTTGAAGTGACCAACTGATCCGGTGCCCAGTATTTGAGGGTCCGAGACCTGTTCTTCTGCTAATCCGCTCGTTCAATGGTCGGGTAGTTCCCAGTCATATCTTCTCGCTGTCAGTTGGTATAGTTGCCTGGAGGTCTTGAGCAAAGTCATGTAGTTGTAGGCTAGTCAGCGTGAAGGCCATCCGAAATTGTGGGAGCCGGTCATGTCGGGCCTGTGGCTAGAAGCCAGGTGGAGGAGGAATTGTAGGTTGACGGCTCCAGTGGGCTGCGATGGAAGATGACAACTATGACCAGGTCATGTTCCTTGACCTCAGTCACCGGAGGCAGGCTGCCGTTGTTGGTGGCCTAGTTGCCGACAGAGGAAGCGAGGGCGCTTTCCTCCAAGGTTCCTGGCTGGTGAGAGCCACGTAGTCCAGCTAGTGGATATGGCCATCCCTGAGGTAGTGGTGGAAACGGCATAAGCTTTTACTTCCACCAAGTGGTTGGAGATCAGCGGGATGCTGTCCTTCACGGAATGGGAATCAGAAGAGTGGCAATGAAGACGTGTATGCTGGTGGATGGACGCGTCCCTCCTGTCTTCCCCTAGCTCAATGAGATGTATACGCGACGCTAAGAGCTTGTGAGGCTCTGGAGGCTCAGCCTATGATCTCCCCATTCAGTTTCCAGATGACACCTCCTTCAGGACTAGAGGGAGCTGCACTCAGAGGACTTCATCTCGCTGAGTCGCTGGTCAGCGTGGCATCCGCTCTCAGTCTCCGCATCCCAGACGAGGTGGAAGAGGGAATAGGTCCCAGGCGGAATGTCTTCTTCCCAGAATGTGGGCCAGAAGAGTGGCCATGAGGACGTGGACGCTGATGACTGACCACATCTCACAGTTCTCCCTTCTACCTCACTAAATTGTTGTGGTGAAGGCGAGAATTAGGTGGGTCATCCAAGACTCAGCCTAGTTCCTCCTTCACTGAAGCCTCGGTCAGGGGTCCCTGGTGGATGCAGGTCCAGTGCCGTTTCGTTCGTTGGTCGAAGACAACCCTTTGAGGACAAACAGTAGTTGCACTCAGATGACTTCTTTTTATTCGCAGTGTCATCTGATAGGAAGCCTGAGCCGCTGACTGCCGCTGTTGAAGGTCTCCCTTCTCGTTTGCTGAGACATCCACACTAGGGTAGGAACTAGCGAGGGTCTTGAGGCTCAACTAGTTCCCTCGCCGTGGAAGCGTCTGTCCATAGGACAGATGACCGGCGTCCCTCCATGTTCTCCTCTCCCCTCCAGATACCATTCCTCAGTGTGAGAAGTTCCAGCGCATTTTTGTTGATCCTGAAGGATTGTCAAGGACAACCCTGAGGAGTGGCGGAAGTTACCCTCCGACGACTTCTGATGGCTCCGGTGACATCTGGTCTCAGTTGCCTTCTCCCAGTCTCCCGCAGTGAGTTGGAGACATGATCAGCCGGCGTGACGGTTGGAAGGCGCCGGCGGTCTCCAGCCTTAAGCAGGAGGCCTGAACCACCAACAGGAGCGGTGGGAGGTCTGGAGTCCCCGCTGGTGTCAATGGGAGGCCTTGCATCTTCCGACATTAGTTGAGAAGTACGGTCCCTCAGCGGTGTCCAGCGAGGGACCTCGGTCCCTCGTTGCCCATGAGTAGATGATCTCCGGCACCGTCTGGCGATAGGAGTCCTGAGCAGCAGGTAACAGCTGAACAAAGGCTGGATAGTAGCTGGTATGTCTTCCCCGAGGTAGCTGATCTCAGCTTAACCAGTCCTTGAGGGCGTCAAAGGCGACCCTGAGGGCTGGAGGAAGTGGCATACTGAGGACTTTTTTGCTGTTCGGGGTAGCCTCTGCACTCAATCGCCTCCAACAGTCTCCAGTAGCAGGTTGGAGGCGCGAGAGGCCAGTGTAGCTTGTTGAAGGCTCCGACCGTCTCCCGTCTCAGGCAGGAGGCCTGAACAGTTGACGACAGCGGATGGAAGTCTGGGACACTTCTGGCGGCGGTAGGCGGCCTTGTGTTTGCCAGTATTAGCTGGGAAGTCGGGGTCTTTCGCAGTGGTCAACGAGGACCCTTGGCCACCAGTTGGAAATAGAGGTCTCCATCGGCTGGACGGAGGTGTGGGTGTCCTCCTGTCAAGGTGGGCTATCTCAGTGGCCTCCAGTGACATGATGGAGGCTTGAGAAGTCGGCGGTAGTAAGCAGAAGACTTGTCGGCCTCCCGTAGCACGCTGGAAGCCTGAGAAGCCGGTGTTGACTGGCAAGAAGCTCCAGCAGCCTCCAATAGGCAGTGGGTCTGAAGCCCAGGTAGCTCCCAGTGTCATGTTGGAAGCCTGATCAGTTGGCCGTGGAGGTAGAGGGTCTTGTTGGCCAGTGGCCACGGCCAGGAGATCTCCGTAGTCTTCTGTCGTGGTATATATCCTTTACAGCCTCTAGCATCCGGCTGAAGTTTCGGGCCTCCGGCAGTGGCCACTGGGAGACCTTGGTCGACAGTGGCCGTGAGTAGGAGGCCTTGGCCACCCACTGTGGCAGGTCATTCCTGAGCAGTTGGCGGTGGCTGGACAAGGACACTGGCGCTTTCCAGCCGAGGCAGATGGTCTCCATGGCCTCAGGTGTCATGTCGAGAGGCTTGAGACATTGGCGGTAGCGAACAGAAGACCAGTCGGCCTCCAGTAGCGTGCTGGAGGCTTAAGAGTCCGTTGGTGGCTGATGGGAAGGTCTGACCGCCTCCCGCGGTAGTGGTCTTGCTGTGCTCGTCCATTGGATGGAGATGCCACTGAACAACACTAGCCTCCCTCTGGTGTAGAAGAAGTCTACTGTTGCCATCAATCAGTAGTCACTTGTCGGGCTATCATCTGTCGCGTCGTCGAGAAGGTGTTGGCCTAAATCGAGCTGATAGAAGGAGCTCTTTTGACCAGATGCGACAGGTGTAGGGTGGGGAGTGTAGGGACGGAGAGCGGAGCAAGTGCTAAAGCTGTGTCTTCTGCCATCTAGGACGTTGTCTATCTTCCGTACGTCCACTGACAGTAGCGCAGCTTGGCTTCTCGGTTCTTGCTCTGGGTACTCTTCCTCTGTTTCCCATCTCCCTTTTTAGGTACTCATTTCCGGTACCGTTCCGGGTACTCTTCCCTCCTGGCGGGCGAGGGGATGGAGTCTAAGTTCTGCTGCGCCAAGGGATGTATAACTTGGCGCGATAGTAGATGGCCAAGTGATGCTAGAATCCCTGTCAGCTGGGCTGAACGTGGTGCAGGGCAGGAGGCTTGGGCCCTGTCCAGGAGTGATGGAAGGAAGACAGCATGAACTGGTGCCACGGCCTTGTCACTTCGGCTGACTGTGAATGGAGCGGCAATGAGTGGAAGAGGCAAGCTCTGGTTGCCGATGTCAGGCTTGGAAATCAGCGCTGGCTTTCATACTCTGCCGCTGTGAGGATCCGATGAAGTGAGCAGTAACAATCTGCATGTCATCCAAGAGGCACTCTGGGGCCAATTCGGCAAGAATGGGTCGGTGTCGCTTAAGTACTGGACACACAGTGGCGTGTCGGGGTCGGTGTCGGTGTCGGGGTCAGTGTTTTCCGACACGCACCTGACCCCAATTCGGCAACAACGTGTCAATGGTGGGGGTTGACACGAAGTTGCGTGTTTTCCGACCCTGCCCCCTACCAGGGTCGGACAGAGCAACACCAAACTTCTAGACAAGATTACAGGGTTATTTTATGCCAGAAATTGCCCAAAAAGGGTGATATGTAGGTAAGGTTGGACCAGGAATCCATTTCTGATGTTATTTGTGAGCCTAGATGGACATAAATTAATAAGTTGAGGTCTTTTTTTGAAATTTTGGTTAATGGCCTTGTCTTTTGTCATATGGATTCAATTTTCTTTTACATTTTTTTGGCACAAAAAAGAAACGGCCCGATTTTTTCATTCATCATCAAAGTCATCCTTACCCTTGTTTTTGGGCACACACTCTCACACACACTGATGATATTGATGATATTAATTTAAACTATTTCTAATTAGATTTGTTTTAGGATGTTTTTTTTCAGATGGCTTGACAGTTTTAGTTATTAATGAACATTTTAAGTGTCAAATGTAATCTCGACCTTTTTCCACGATCAATTTGGGAAGTGTTTTTTAGTCGTCAACACCCAACTTTAAATCGGAAAGTATAGGAGAACGTTCACCGTGACAAAAAACGTTCAATCAAGCCAAATTCGCACACTTCACCGGTCAACATTCTACTTGTCTTAATTTTCATAAATTATAAGAAAATTCTTAGGACAAGGCCAATGTTTTACAGTAGGATATCAGCGATAGGTGCACGCCCTGTTTTGCTTTGCACAGGACTGGACTTTTTGTTTTGGACTTCAGGTATTACAGCACAAAAACCGTATATTGCAATTTTCCAACTTTCTACCCAGAAAAGTAATGTTTCAAATGCTTCGGGACCAGTTCCATTCCTCCAGATATTCTTTAAATTTTATTAGGTTTCAGGAAAAAAAAGTTTGTCCCAATCCGTGAACCTGAAATCCGTGAAATCCGTGAAATCCGTATCCGTGAGGACCAGCATTTCCAGGAACATATATATATCAGGACAAAAGTTTAGTAACCTCTATAGACCGCGGAGCAGCCCTTCGGGCCGCTCCTTGGTCAAAAATAAAAATTGTCAGGTTTAATGTGCAATTGATTATCTAGATGTGCAAATAGCCTATCACATATCAAAAACTGAAATTGCAAGGTAAAAACACCCAAATAGTGCATAATACAAATGTGCAAATAACCTATCTCAAGTCTATTAGATTCTGTGTCTTAATCGCTACCGCAAGGCTTCAGAACCAATGTAATAACATGCAAATTCCTTGCCGAATTGAGGTTGAAAAACCCATAGTTATGGGTCGCAAAACCCACAGCTGCGTGTCGCTTGCCGAATAGGGGTTGACACAAAACACGGTGTTACGTGTTTTCCGGCCCATAACACCGTGTTTTCTAGCCCCAATTCGGCAAGGATCTGACCCGTTCTTGCCGAATTGGCCCCTGGTGGTGGTGAGCTGGGATGGGCCACTCAGTTTGTTGCTGTCCCAGTAGAGGCTGTAGGCCAAGCCGTCCAGGTTCCCGTAGACCCAGTCCAAAGCTGGCATCATACTAAGAGAGGCATGATGCGGGCCGCGGAATCGTGAGTGCCTATGTCGGGACGAGGCGTCCTTGCTAGGGTGGATCCGCTGGCCACGTGGCTTAACTTTGGACTGGTAGCAGTGGAAGATGATGGCGAGGCTGGACTCGAACCGCTTCACGCCGGTAATGTGTCCGGCAGGAAGCGGAGTCGCAGTAGGGCAGAGGGGAGCTCTAGAGATCCGCCCTCTGTGACCGTGGGCAGGGGTAGAAGGGCAGGGAATGGGTGAAGCACTGTGCTTGGGCTGGATGGCGCCGGCGGTTCTGCTGATGAAGGCAGGCCAGAAACACCCGCACTCCACTGCTAATGCTACGTAGACCCTCTTGTTGTCCTCGCCATGCAGCAATCCAGGAAGATGTGTTCTTCTAGCCATCATTGAAGCTGGGTAGGTTCTCCTAGTCTTCGATGGATGGACTAGGCCAATGACCTTCGATTGATTGTGCGTATCGAAGATGGGACTGAGAATCACAGCTCCAGTTCTCTCCTTCATTCTGGAAGCTCACTTGGGCCCAGTGCCTTCAATGAGTGAGCTGGAGAGAGTCCTTGGTGAATGGCGAGTGGGGTTAAGGACTCGCGCCTCCATTCTGACTGTTCCCTTGTGTCCTTGAATGTCAGTCGGACACTCTCTCCTCCTCGTTTGCATCTCAGGCTGTTGGGATGCGTTGCTCTCTTGAGTGATTCCTTCGATTCCAGTCCTCCCCCCTGGTGCGTCAGTGAGTTGCTCCTTTTGAGCTGTGTTTCTCCTCTTGCTCTGACATTCTCTCTGACAGCTGACTCTCAAGGGGAAGGGCGGACAGGCAGGAAGGGCTGTAAAGCATGCATCACAGAAGGAGCAACAGGAAAGCAAGGAAGGGCGATGGGGTGGGCGCAGAGAGGCAGTCGCAGAAGTCCGCGGTGGGCCTCTTCGTCACCACTGGCAACGGGCGACACTCTTGGCTCTCTGCCACCATCCATTGTTCTCCTCCTTCCTTGCGCTGTTTCTCCATGTGGCTTGCGACGGAGGCAAATGGGAGCATGAGCGGGAGCGGGAGCAGACCGATGAGGAAGATGCCCCCAGAGCATCCAGTCGCCGCGCTCGCTTGGAGTTCCCTCCAGTCAGGATGGCCTTGCCGGCCTCAGGCAGTTCATCGACAGCGTCGGACATGAACTGGGCCCATCTGGAGATCTCCTGCATCTCCGACTGCAGCAGGTGCATGCGGCGGAGTCCGTCAAAGGCGGCTTGGAGGTTCTCGGCCTGCTTCCGGTTGATGACGAAGCCGTCCCCCTTGATCTTGCTTAGTTGCTGTTGGAGGGACCGCTTCTCGCATTCGAGCTTGTCCCGGGCAGCTTGAGCCTGGCCTCCCTCCTGGATGGCCTGCTCCTTCTCGGTCTCGGCCTTGGCCAGCTGCTTCCGGAACTCCTCGTGGCTCTTCTCCAGCATCTTCACCTTCGCCTCCAACCCCAAGCACTTTCTTTCCAAGGAAAGTGCCTTCTGTGCTTGGAGGGATTCAAGGCGAGATCCGATGATGGTGCCCTTCTGTCGCTGAACTTGTCATTCCAGCTCCAGTATGTGGCTGTCCTTGAAGTGGAGTTGCTGGAGGTGATTGGCGCACTGTCGCTCCAGATTGGCGATCAGCCTGGAGCCGGTGTCCAAGTAGGCTTGTGAGCTCCGGTATCCCGGGTCCACCTCTCTCCTCCTCTTCTCGATACTCCCGGGGACTGAAGCTTCAGGGAAAGGAAGAGGAGCAACTACGGCTCTAGGTGCCACCAGCACTGACGATGGTGATGGCGAGGCTGCTCCTCTCCTCCTCCCCTCAAGACTCTTGGAAGATGGAGCTTCCTGAAGGGGGAGTGGAGCAAAGGTGACCCGGTGCATTGTCGGGGCTGACGGTGATGATGCCAGGGCCATCCTTCTCTTCCTCATCTCTAGTTGCTCGGAGGATGGAGCTTCCTGAAGAGGAAGTGGGGCGAAAGTGACCCTGGTGGCCGACGGAGCTGGGGACGAGGCCGTAGATGATGACTCCATCTGCCCTGGAGACAAAACGACCGGTGATGGCCTGGTCGTAGGTGTGCTGCAGGAGGCGCTGGCATCTGTTCCCACTGAAGACAGGGCTTCTGGGACTCCCTCGGGCAGCAGGTAGGCTGGTGATAGAGGGATGAGTGTGGAAAGGACCTGAAGCTCCACCTCCGCCTTGGTCGGTGATGAGGAGTCAGGTTCTCGTCTTGGCGACCGTCGGCGGTGGCTGGGAGATTGCCGGTCGCGTCGATGGGACTTCTGGCTCCTCTCCTTGGAGTCCTTGCCTCTTTCGATGAAGGCCAGGAGCTCTTCCCCTTCGTCGAAGGCTTGGGAGTGCTCCTGTCCATCCGAGTTTGGTGGCTTGTCGGAGAAGCGCGTTCGCTTCCTTCCCGGCTCCGACTCGGAGCTGGCTCCTCCTTCCTGCTCTTCCTCGCCTACCTCCTCTCCTTCCTCTCCCTCCTCCTCTTGGTGCGGCGTGGTGTCTATCTCGTCTCCTGTCGGCTGTGGGAGATTGTCGGTGGACATATTTCTTGGAGAGAAATGTGCCAGGGGCCGATGAAGGGAACTGGAGGCTGTCGACGATGGGCTGCTAGAGCGTGGAGGCCAACGGCGACAGCAGTGAAGAGTCGCTGGGGAATTGGAGCTGGGGCTCAGAACTTGGCTCAGCCAGGCGTCTGAGGGTGAGTGGGAAGTGAGGGGCGTTGAGGGGGGGACTTGGCCAAGGGACTGACTGAGGCTGGAGGAGTAGCTGGCTGAGGCTGGGTACCTCCAATCCTCCCCCCACAGCGGGGGTGGGGCCATAGTGGTTGGAAGGTGGTGATGGTGTGGAGAAGCAGGGGAAGACTTTCCAAGCTCCTGTGTGTGGAGGCCAAAGCAGGCTTGGCAGAGGCCTGTCTCTCTGGAGCGCTGGCGGAAAAACTTCGACTTCATTTATCACCATTAGGTGTCAAAAGGAGCTCTCTGTGCGCACTCAGCCAGTGCGTGTGGAAGAAGGGTGTGTAAAGTTGATGGAGGGGGCCATTAGGTGGAGAAAGGGGGATCGTTAACGATCCTGGCTCCAGAGGTGCTGGGGCGATTAGAGCTGACAAATGAGCATCAGTGTTTGGAAGCCGCTTTTTGCGAGGGGGCAAAAAGGCAGGGGGGGGGGGCGGTGGCAGGGCGGAGTCATCCATCGCCTGCACTTGCTATCCCTTAGAGGCCGCTTTTTCTGGAGAGAGGCGCAGGGAGAAGGGTGTGGTTGTAAGGAGGCCCATTAATCTCCCGTTGTTTGCGCTCTCTGGGGGCCGCTTTTTCAGAGCTTGCGCCAAAAAACGTAGGCCCGCGGAGGGGGAGTGGAGGGGGAGCAATTAGTCCTCCCTCTCTTCTTGCTGCCCTTCTTGCGAAGACTGGGGGAGCAGGTTCTTGCTGGCCGGAGCGGGGGGTGTTTTGCAGGGGGGTGTGTGTGGCGCGCTGGGGGTGGAGTGTGCAGTGAAGGGGTGCCTGCTGGGGGGCTGTTTTTCGCCCGGTGACAAATAGTAGGCAGAGGCTTGTGTAGGCGGCAAATTGGCGCGGTGGTTTTAGCCAATTCTTGCTAACTGAAGTTCGCCGCTGTGCACTCCATGAACTATTTGAAACAGTCGCAATGCAGCACTCCAAAGGCTCTCGATGAGTTTCCGTTCTTGAGGCAGTGTTGTCGGTTTTCGTAGCGGATGATTTCTCGTCCACTCTGCTCAAATCAGCCGTGAGTTTGGCTGCAAAGCGGATTTGTAGTAGGCCGCACTGCCATAATCAGCCACTTGTCTGGCTGCGAAGCGGATTCGTAGTAGTCCGCGCTCATCGAGGTCAGCCGCCATTGAATGCGAGGTGGACTCTGAGTAGTCCGTGTCGACGAAATCAGCCGCCTAGTCGGCTGCTAAGCAGACTCCTAGTAGTCTGCGCTCGTCCAGTCAGCTGCCAGTTTGGCTGCAAGGTGGGCTCCTACTGGCCCACACTGACGAGATCAGCCGCATAGTCGGCTGCTAAGCAGACTCCTAGTAGTCTGCGCTCGTCCAGTCAGCCGCCAGTTTGGCTGCGAGGCGGGCTCCTACTGGCCCGCACTGATGAGATCAGCCGCATAGTTGGCTGCTAAGCAGACTCCTAGTAGTCTGCGCTCGTCCAGTCAGCCGCCAGTTTGGCTGCGAGGCGGGCTCCTACTGGCCCGCACTGATGAGATCAGCTGCATAGTCGGCTGCTAAGCAGACTCCTAGTAGTCTGCGCTCATCCAGTCAGCCGCCAGTTCGGCTGCAAGGCGGGCTCCTACTGGCCCGCACTGACGAGATCAGCCGCGTAGTCGGCTGCTAAGCAGACTCCTAGTAGTCTGCACTCGTCCAGTCAGCCGCCAGTTCGGCTGCAAGGCGGGCTCCTACTGGCCAGCACTGACGAGATCAGCCACCAATTTGGCTGCTAAGCAGACTCCTCGTAGTCTGCACTTGTCGAATCATCCCCTGGCGGAGTTCGACGGAGGCTGAGGATTTTATGTTCCGTACTCCTTCTCGCGTTGATACCAGCCGCCTGGTGGGCTGGGCGCTGTCATTTGCCTCCTAGTAGGCCTGCGTGGTCGCGAATTCTGTGCTCGTCAGCTCAGAGTCCTGTAAGACAAATTCGCTCTCCTCTGCATCCTCCTCCCATCCGTTGATGGCGCGAGGTGGCACAGGCGTTTTAGGCCTTGCAGAGTAACATGGTGGGCCTACTGCCTGAAGTGAGTAAGAACAAGGGTGCTTTGCCAGCTCCCTCACGTGGCAGCCGCTCCCATGTCGGCCGCCCCTGCCGTGAAACCTGCTTCTCTCCCGCTTCCTCAGCAATGCGGGAGAGGGTGGGCAGGGCATGCCCTTGCAGTCGTTCCGCCTCCCCCCCATAAGGGTGACGGATTGAGTAGCAAGAGGCCGAGTAGTTGTTGCTCGCTGGCTCCTAATAGCTCTTAGACGAGGCTTTCCGCTGGCATCTGAGTTCACGGTTCAATCCGCAGTCGGAGTCCACAGAGGAAGGCTGCTGTGAAGGAAATGCGAAGTGCAGATGCGGCGTTGTGGTCATCCTCAAGTCTGCAGTCGGAGTCCACAGAGGAAGGCTGCTAGAGATGAGGGGGGTTGACCCTTGAAGGTTGAGTCACGCTGTTTGTCAATTCCCACCCGCAGTCGGAGTCCACAGAGGAAGGCTGCTGAGGGGGAACTGCAGGGACAGATTGACTTGAGTGAGTTCCTGCTGTTTGACACTTCCCGTCCGCAGTCGGAGTCCACAGAGGAAGGCTGCCAGAGCGGGAGTGCAGGGACAGTCTGAACTCCTAGTGGCCAGAGGCCTATGCCTGCCAGTTCAGGCCGTCGTTGCGTGGCCAGCGGCCAGTGCCTGCCAATTCAGGCTGTCGTCGAATGGCCAGCGGCCAGTGCCTGCCAATTCAGGCCGTCGTCGAGTGGCCGGAGGCCAGTGCCTGCCAGTTCAGGCCGTCGTTGAGTGGCCAGCGGCCAGTGCCTGCCAGTTCAGGCCGTCCTTGAGTGGCCGGAGGCCATTGCCTGTTCATGTTGCAGTTGAGAGCAGTCCAGATGCCACTGAGCTTGATGAACAAAGCCGAGTAGGAGTTGGCCGGAGGCCCGTGCCAGACGCATTTCTGTAGCTAAAGCTGGGAGGAAATGTGTTGGCCATTGAAAATCATTGACGCATCATTCTGGGCAATCGGTTGATTGGCGGTGAATGAGTGGCGGTCAATGGGCGTCTTGTGGAGGGCGGAGGCCTGGAAGCCAGAGCCCTTGCAGATTTGCACTGTTTAGAAGGCCGGTAAATCTTATTTAGATGCCGTAGAACCGAAGCTCTTTACTTCTTCTTTTATCCGCCTTTAGGATAATAGAAGTGTAGAATTTCCGCCGAATATTTCATTAAAGTTAAACTTTAATGTTCCCGATTGGCGTTGACTTGAAGGGCAAGGCTGATTAGCTCCGCTGACTGGGGCTGGGCGGAGGAGTTCTTGCCCTGCTTTCAGGCCAAAGACGGCGAAGTCTTGAGGGCGCTTTTCGATGCCGCTCCATCCAAGGCCTCTAAGTAGGAGGCAGAAGGGTAGGATGAAGGTGCGCAATCGGACTGTTCATCTATTCGCTGCCCAGGTAGAGCTGGTTGAGGCCGTGCATGTTGCAGACGCGCTAGAAGTTCCAGGCGTTCAGCTCGGCAACCTTGGCTAAGTCAAATTGGAACAGTGTTTGATGGTTGCAGGTGTAGGAGTGGAGGTGACGGGAGACTTAGTAGTTCCATCAACGTCCATCTGTACGCTGTCCAAGCGGCGTTTGCTGGAGCAACTGAGGCGTTTCTCTTGCTCCGCAAAGGGATGCTTGGAGGTATAGATGGGCAGGGTGATAGGGTGTAGGAGAGTGTCGGCGTCTGTCTGTGCGCTGTCCCAGAGGCGCTGGCTGGAGAGGCTCTGCGTCTCGGAGATGCCCAGCTAGGCGTGCTTGGCTGAGCGAAGAGCATTCGAGGCCAATCTTGACTGGTCCAGGTTGGGAGGCTGGGGCAGAGAGGAGGTGCTGTGAAGACTCGCAAATGCCGGTGTTCCGAAATGCGATGATCTCGAAACGGCGATAGAGACGCTAGTCTTCGGTTCCCCTCCAGATAAGGATTGAAGAGGTGTGTTTGAGGTGCAGGGATTGTTGATGGCGGCGATGCGAGCGTTGGTCTTCTGCCCAATGATCAGCTCGACCTTGGCTAATTCATCCAGGTTCCCATTCAGGGTACTCTTCCTTCTCGGCCGGCAGCAGAAAAGTGAGTGGGCAAGGTGATTTGTGCGCCGTGAACGGAGTTAGGCAGAAGAGGGTATGCATTCGCCGTTGATGCGAAAGGCGGAGCGTTAAGCAGGGCGAGCTTAAACGCCTATCACAATTGAGGATGGAGGGGGTAGAGAGATGTAAGGGATGCAGATGTTGTGAATGGCGGCCATGTAGAAGAAGCAGGGCACAGGCTTCTTGTTGAGGCTGGGCCGCTTGGAGGATTGTGGAGAGCCTTTGTAGGAGACTCTTGGAGGCATCAAAGACAGGCCGATGGCCGTTGATTGCAGAAAATATGACTTTCTGTTTGCTTCTTGCGACGTTGAGTTGAGGCCATTCTGAGAGGTGCGCTGAAGTTTCGCAGCTCGGGATGACAGTCGTCTCAACTTGCTGTAGCTCGGGATGACACTGAGCAAATGGTCTCCAGGAAGCTGCTCTCAGGAGGCCAGCCCAAGGAAGGCTTTCGTGGCCAGCCAGAGAGTAGGCGGAGTCGAGGCGGAAGAGCGCAGCCGCGCTTCCAGAACGCTGCTCCAAAATAGGCCTTTTGAGTTACACAAACTTTGTTTAGCATCTCCTTTGCCCATTTTGGACTTGTCGAAAGAAGCGTAGCTAGAGTTTGCATATCTCTGCCGATAGTGCAAAGTCTAGGAGGCGGCAATGGGATCGAAGTTGGCCCATTCGCCGGCGTACTGGCAGAAGCCAGTCAGGAAGTCATCCATGTTCCCGTCGGCCTTGTACACCACCGACCTCTTACTGCTGGGCGGAGTAAGGGGAAGGGTACAGGGCAGTAGACCTTAAAGGTCTGTGGAGGACGTCTTCCAGGAGGCGAACTGCATGACGGCGGAAGCGGTCATGAAGTTGCAGAAGCGGTTGTGGAAGCCACCCAGTTTTCCGTAGGCCTTGTACACCGCCGACCTCTGGGGACGCAGAAAGGAGGAGGGCAGGGTTTGAGGCCTTCTTGAGGAACTGGGTGAAGGCGTCTTCCAATGGGCAGAGCTGCATGGTGGTGAAGGTGTCCATGTAGTTGCCGAGGTTGAAGAAAGTGGATACGCTGGACTGGCATGGCTTGCTTTTGGAGCAGAGTATGGGCAGCAAGCCATAGTCGGCGTTGATCGGAACGGAGTCCTGGAGTGGTTCAGTGTGGTAGCTGTTGGGCTGGAAGTGGCAGAGGCCGCAGTTGAAGCCGTCCAGCATGCCACACTGGTTGCCGTCCTTGGAGACCTGGACGCAGTTGTGGTGCTCCAGGAAGCCATAGCGAAAGCGGCGGACTTTGTCCGGGATCGACGCTATCTTCAACGGCGGGCAGATGGAGGGGGAGGGGGCAGGTCATTAGCACAATCTTCCGATGCGCATTGGCAGAGGCAGGCGCAGTGGAAGTAGGCCTTGAAGGTGCAGTGCTCGTAGCTGGCGCCATCCTCGAAGAGGTCCTTCTGGCCGCAGGTGAGCAGGCTGGGGTCACGGAAGACTGGGAGGCCGTAGAAGCAGTGGTGGAGATAGTCCACTAAGCTGTGCTTGGCCAAGTAGTCGTCCACGCAGAACAGCAGAGGCCGCTCTTGAGTCGGTTTAGCCCTGGTCGTTCGGCGTTGCTTTTCGGCGTTTACTGGATCATAAAGATCCGTAATGAAGCGATGTCGAAGGACGGCAATTGACTCTGAGGCTGGCCGGCTTTTCTTCAGCGGTGCTCGAAAGTTTATAAATCCGCAAGGATTCATAAACATGCGGGCCGGCGAGGTTGCAGCAGGCAGCAGGAAGTTTTGAGAATTGTCAGAGACAGTTCCAAAACTCTAGCAGCATAAACGTTGCTCTTGCTGGATAGCTGGTCTGGCTGGCCAGCTTGGTTGCAGCAGAGGCCAGAAGTTTGAAAACTGACCGGAGCCAATTTTCAAACTTGGGCAGCAAATGTGCGGTTTGCTGATGGCTGCAGGCAATTTCAAGATCCATCCAAGGATAGTGAAATTGTCATCAACAATGCTTGCATAGACGGCATGAAAACAACTTTGCAGTTAGTTTTCGATACCCAAGCAGGGGAATTGAGTCTGTGCCGACGTTGATTGGAGCTGGCAGCAAAGATCTTTGACAATTGACAATGGCCAATTACAAAGTCTGGCATCGAAGATGGTCGACGCTGGTAGCTGTCAGCGGCAGAGAATATTCAAAATCCATTTCAGGATGATGAAATTCTTAAGACGATGTTGATGACATCAGCATGAAAAGAAACGTTTCAGTTAATTTTCAATGCTCTGATGCGAAGTCGAATGTCGTCTCGATCGTCGGCGTTCAATGATTTCATAAAATCCGCAAGGATAAATGAAATCATCAAAAGGAAGTGCTGTTTGAAGAGAACTTTCCAGTTCGCTTCAAGACCCTTAGTGGCAGCGGATTACGGTAGCAAGTGTGCCGTGTGATGTCAGAGTTTCCTGCTTACCTCCCAAAGATGGCGTGATGTCTGGAAACTCGGCGCTGCGATGTTGCTGACAAAGAACGGACATTGAAAAGAGACTTAAAAGTCAATTTTCAATTCCATGCAGCGTAGTCACAGTTGCAGTTGCTGCCGCATAGAAGTTCACGAGGCCGGCTCTGGTTGAGCAAAGTTCTGGGGCTGCAGGGTGTCCTGTTCTGGCAGCAAAGCAAAGTCCGGCATTGAAGGCTGGGCTCGATTCGCTGTCCTGGCTCTGTAGATCGGTGACTGGGGCCTTTGACTCGATCGCTGCTGATGGAAGGCAGCAAAATCCAAAGGCTGGAAGTTGTTGCAGAAGCGGAAGTTGGCGGAAATGGTGCCAGACGTTGTATTAGCATTGTAGAGGTGGTCGGTGGAGGTACAGAAAAGCTAATCAGCTCTCTGCTTTACCAAACGCTGTGGTGTAATACAGCAGGAACTTAGCCAGATTCTCTTTCATCGTCACCGGAAGGGAAGGGCTGCAGAGCGGAAACAGGTTAGGGCATCTCAGGGAAAATATACAGACTGATCCCAGCCTCCCTTCCGCCCGCCTCATCAACATAGGCCGATGAAACCAGCTTGGGAAACGTCACACTCAGATTTCCAATTTTACTGCCTAAATATGTTCTTTAGGGTCCAATACAACCTACTGCCATATTGGTTTCCTTTGTTTTAGTTCAAAATGTGACAAACCTCAATTGACTATTTCCTATGCTTAAGCATAGGCTTTCTCATGATACTCTCCCATTACAGCAAGTTTGGGCCATAACCTGGCTAATACTCAATCAAATTCAATAAATTTTTCTTTCAATGAAAGGCCAGAACCATTCTGTTTGATTCTAAGTCAAAAATAGCTTTGTGAAACGTACATAGGGTGCATGGCATTACAGTTCGTTACCAAGCCCATATTAGCCTTTGAGCAGCTCTGACAGCAGCTCGGAACATAAATGAATGCCATGAGAAAGCCTATGCTTAAGCATAGGAAATATTCAATTGAGGTTTGACACATTTTGAACTAAAACAAAGGAAACCAATGTGGCAGTAGGTTGTATTGGACCCTAAAGAACATATTTAGGCAGTAATAATGGAAATCTGAGACAAACTTTTTTTCCGAAAATTTTGCCTATGCTTTAACATGGGGCCAATCAGTGAGTACAAATTTTTGCGCGGCCGCAGGCCGCCTGCCGCGGAGGGCAGGGCAGTCAGAGCTCCGGAGGCCGGAGGGCATGGGTGCGGAGGCCCCGGAGCGTAGCCTGGCATGCGAAGCATGCTAGGCGAAGCGTAGGGGCCGTAGCACCCGTGCCCGGAGGCCGGAGGAGCTCTGGCGCCCTGCCCGAAGCGGCGGGCGGCCAAGGCCAGCTTAAGCAGTTACCCCATTTTTGCGTCCGTCTGTCCGCATATATATATATATATATATGTGTGTGCCATGCCCGTACTCCGCGGTTTTTCAACGAAATTGGCTGATTTTTTGCATGAAGGTCCGCCTAGGCGGTGCCTCGGGACCATTTTTGGCGCTTGGCGTAATTTTTTGATTTTCGCCCAAAACTCAATTTTTTGATGTTTCAAAATATGAAAAATGCTAAATCACTGGATTTTCGATGGAATTAGCTGATTTTTGGCAGATACGTCCGTCTAAGTAACATTTCAATGCTGGCAAAAGGAATTTTTGAAATATTTATTATTTCTTGATTTATAGTCAAAAAACCAAAATCTTGATGTTTCAAAAATTTGAACATGCATAAAACCATGGTTTTTCAATAAAATCAGTTGAGTTTTGGCATATACCCCTGTCGTGGTGATATCTTGAAGCTGCTATAAGGAATTTTGAAAATTTTCATTATTTCTTGATTTATAATCAATAACCTAATATTTTGATGTTTCAAAAATTTAAATATTCATAAATTCATGGTTTTTCGTTGAAATTTGCTGAATTGTGGTATCCTGAAGTAAGGCCGCGCATCTCTTGGCAACAGCCGAGAATACCTTGTCAAGTGAAAAAAATAACGTGTGTAACAACGCCAAACCACAAGTATTATATATCCGCAAAAACCTCAATATTAACGTGGTTATAGGGCCGTCCTTGGATTTTTTAACTGGTTAGAGAAATCAGTTTTTTTGTGCAAAACTTGAAAATTAAAAATTATCGATTTTTCAACATTACGCTTTTTTGAAAAAGTAAAAATATAAATTTGAATGCACCATCTTTTTTGTCATAAAATTACCTTTCGATTGATATATAATAGTCTATATTAATGCAAAATTTCTTGAACAAAATTTTCAAAAAATTGAAATTCCAGGTTTGCAGAACTCAAAAAAGTGCATGTTACAAAATGGGCCATTTCTCTCCAACGAAGCCATATTTTGGGAAATGGTTGGTTGCACAGAGATGGCAAATAAATTGCCATAAAAACTGGCACAAACTCATTTGAATCGGGACAACTTCGATTTTTGGAACTGACCATCAGCTTTTTCAGTCTGTCTCGAGTCTATCAGATTCTGCTTCTTAAAATGATTTCATGCTAATGATAAAATGGTCCTGTCAAAACGATGGGTCAATTAAGTGCGACATTAAATTGAGAGCTCACTTTAAAGTACGTTAAACCTCTAACTCTTGTTGCAACGGAAAGAGCGTCTACAAATTTGCCTGCACTAGCAACTGCTAAATAAAATAAGGGAGTTTAAATTCACAAATCAATGTACCATTGAAACTCCATCCGCTTCTCCTCCCCCATAGTACTAATTATTACACAATAATGATCCTTTTAAGCATGCTGCACTCAGTTTGAAAAGATGGGAATCAACTTTTCAGCAGGTATAGTAAGTTTAACGTAGAAAGGCTCTAAAAATAGCAATCAACGCAAAACCATCAATCGCAGGAAGATTTGTCAACCTATTGACTTTTTTTACTGAATGGTCTTTCTCTTCACTTACATCGTGGCAGCGCCATGTAGGGATCAGTGGGCTCCAGAGGCCTTTAAGTTTAAACCCCACAATCTGAGCAATTGTGGCCTTATTGAAAGCTGACCAGAGGTAGCAGAAGTGTCCTTTGTTCACCCAAGTTTTGTAAAGAGCCATAAAATCAGTGGAGGTGTGGAAATAATTGTCTGAAATATATAACGTCATCACAAAATTTTTTCGATTCCTCAATCAAGGAAAACAGAACCATTGTAAGTGGGTTCGAAAAATCGCTTGAGGGAGACTGTTGCCCCGCATTCACCCTCTGTAGCGGCGCACAATCCTTCCCTGCCTTTTGACGCATAGCCCTCCACTGGTACACCAATAAATAGCCGGTAATCTTTCCCTGTGAATTGTTTCCACCACGGTCATCATTGTGAAAAACGTCGTAAAATAGTTGGCTTCGAGAGGGCCGCTGGAGCATGATGATTGAGGTCATAGATTAATGGTATCTTATCTTCAGCAGCATAACGGAAGCTAATGCTGGTTTTGTCAATCTTTTTTAATGACCGTGACTTGGCTTAATAAGCAAAAGAGGGGCGAAACAGCTTCTAGCATGCTAATTTGACGCTGAACATCTGATTCGTTTCAAAGATTCCTCTCAGTCCCTGATATACGGGGCGCAAAGAGGGGCAGAGGTCGTGTTCACTGCCGTCCAGTGCAATGCGAGCAGTGATTTGGTGAAAGCGATAGCCAACAGTCTGCTGCGGTTCTTCTGGCCGTGCGCTGAGCCAATGATCCACTCAAATTAAAGTTTGCAAGAATTGCGGCTACTTTCCGAAAAGATTGAAATACCTAAAACCAGCCATAAAATATGTGTATTTATTTTTCTATCTCAGCCCTTTTCTAAGCATTACTGACTGTGTATCATACTGAAAATCGGAAATATATGTCACAAAGTCGCTTTATAAAAATATTTTGGCATGATTTATAAAAAAATCTTCATTTAGTTTTCAATCTAAATAAATGCCTTTATTGATAATGCTTAAAGACCACTTACAATATTCGCCAGGTATTTGTTTGTAGTAGTTGTGCAAGGTGGCAAAGCGTCCGTTCAGTGGGGCCTCCGGAGGAGTGAGCCAAAGACGCCAGCCAGTCTCTGCCTCTTCTTCAAGGCAGACTCCGTCCAGCTTTAGCAGCAGCCGACACTCCTTTATTTCCCTGTTGTACGCAAAGCCGGCACTGCCAATCTGCTTTTTTAGCTCTTTTATTTTAGATAAAACAAACATATGAATTGTACAGGCTGGCTGCTTCCATCGGAAGAACGACAGTTTCTGTGCCTCTGTTCCCGGCTACACCCAGAGCAGTAGCCCAGATGACACCTGTCACAGCCTAGCTGTAAGCCCTTAGATGATGTCCTTGCTGTCTCTGCTTTGGTTACACTTCACCATGCCCGAATTCCAGCGGTCTCGACTTCCAGTGGAACCTACATCACCAGGCTCGATGCAAGGCCGCCTCCTGCAGCCTAGGCTTCTATCGCCGGAACTCTGCCAGAGCCTATCTGACACACACACTTCCTGTGGTGATACTTCCTTACCGGCCCTCACTGGCCTTGATGATGTGGTGGATCTGGTTGCTTACGAGGCTGATGACAAGATCCCATCTTTATCACATACTGCCAGCACTCCAGAAGACAGCAGTAGTTCACAGCGCATGTATCAATTCTCAGAGGCAGGGCCCACAATCTCGCCGACTGACTGGCGACAGGAATAGAACCCGGCTTATATACATGGAGGACAATACCGGAAAGGACAACAATGCAAGTGTACGGAAGGTGATGTATCGCCACTCAAAGCATACATGAGGTGCATAGGTGTGGTCCCTCCAACGCTCAACCTGGACAGCCTATGGTAGGGGAAACTCTTCATCCTTTGTACTCAAGAGAGCATCTCAGGATGAAGGAGTCTTTGTGCCCAGGCTGTCTCCATGGGAGCATGGCTGAGGGGATCGCTTCCATCACCATCACAGCCAGCCAGGAGGGCATTCACTGTCAGCTTCCTGTACACACAAGACCACGGTGAGCTTCGCCCACCAAAGGCTGCATTGGGTCACAACATCCTCCCCTAATGTGGGGCTGAGGTCACAAGGCTACAAAAATAACCACACAACTATCATGGGATATCCGTCGCATACTGCCAAGCAGTTCTCAACTCGGAAAGACATGGGAATGTGAGACGGAAGGATCCGGATATTCAACTGGAGAAACCAGTACAATCATCCAGGCTATGGCTCAACACCCTAAGACAATTCATTGAAACATTGTAGGCCTGGGTACGGAGGACTCATGGTTGCAGGGCGCTGTGCTGAGAGGTCTCCCGTTGCAGTGGCGCACACTCAAGCTAAAGATTAGCAAAGGGAACAATCCATAGCTATACAGGCTGAGTGAAACATTATCGGCTGGCCATAGGGCTACTTAACACTACAAAATTAGGCGCGAATATGATACTGGGCATAACTGTTCCATCAGGCACATCAGGCTCCTGGGTAGCTTTGTTCCACGCCCAGAAAGGCGTACATCTCAGCAGGGATACAGCCTTCCTTTTCAGCAAGCTATTGCAGCGAGGGACTCGGGGGCCTCTATGTACGGTATGAAACATCACAAGGTCAAGTGCCAGAACTGTTTCGCACCCAAAGCACATTGTCACTGGGGAACCTCGCGTGGCTCATGAGGTCCAAGTGAAACATCAGGGTTCAGGGTAGTCCTGCTCAATCCTGTGTGGAAAAATGCTTCACAGAGTCATACAACTCACCCACAGGCACTCGGATTGAGGGGAATGGTGCGGAGGCATCCTCATCAAATGACTGAAACACTGACCAACTGGGTAAGAACTTCCTGTTCATTGCGCTATCACAAGAGGGGGCTCAGTGGTGGAACAGATGGACTGAGTGAAACATTAGGGTTCAAGTACAGGTTCCCTGTTCACTGGTATACTGGGAAAGAAGGTGTGCTCGGATTTAGCTGGGCGGGGGGGGGGGGTCAGCACCTCTGAGAGGCTAGTCAATCTGGTCACGCATAAGCAAACGATTGCTGGGTGGGACGAGTGTGGACAACAGTCAATCATCAACTATACTCTTGCTGAGGTATTGCTGAGGCGACGAAGTGGGGAACCCTAGTGATGGTTTTGAAACCTTAGCGTCCTGGGTGGCTCCGCCATGGCGTCCATTGCCTGGGCTATGCGTCTGACCGCTGACGTTGTTCTCCCGCCATTCCTGATCTCCTTCATCTTCCTGATCCTGCAGTCTTTTTCCCTTGTCAGATCTATAAACAGAAGGGGTGGTCCGTCTGCTCTATCTCCATGGGAACGACTCCAAACCCACCCATCGCATCATGCGTGGGTGTTAAGGGCCAGGGGTTCCAGGTAGCAAAGCAGCTATGTAGGCCTTCATCCCGAGGTGACTCTATTGGGGCATCACTCGGCAGAAGTTTCCTCTGCGCTGCTGGCAGCCTCTCATGGGGTCTGGACTCAAACTCCCGATCCTGGTTCCTGGAGTTCACCTGGTGATGCAAGTTATTGGCTGATTGCTTTGGAAACAAATCTCCTTTCAAGGGCCTTAAAATGCGAGCCCCTGAACCCGAAAGGATCAATTGTCCTTGGCAATTGTACCAGCAGTCACCCTTGCGTTGCAATAGGGACCTGAAATTCTCTACTACCCGTCCTTCACTGAGCAGAGAAAGGAAGCTATCATAAGCCCTCCCGGCTCCTGACGATCCCCGCAGGGTCTGTCGGCCAAAGGCTCCTGCAAAAGTATAGAAATTCCCGATTACAATGAGGCCCTTGGAAGCCCTACTCAAGGCTACTACAGCTCGATGGGCTGATCCAGCAAATCCAATGTTGGGCTACTGTACTCCACCTTGTGAATGGGTCATGGAGACAATGACAAAAGGCAATTCCAGGCCAATGACTGAATCAACCGTTCGAACTGCTATTTCCAGGTTCTCCTGGGCCAGCATCTGCTTGGTAAGCTTTTGCTGGGCTGAACAGTAAGTGATGATCAGAATGTGAGTAGCAGGAACCCTGCCAAGCAGTCGTTGGACTGGTACTAGTGTCAGCTCTGCTTCCACTAGATTGCTGCAACTGTGTGCCTCTGATTCCTGGCCAGAGACATGTAAAAAGATAGTCCTGTGACTGGTCTGAAGAAAAGGGAAAGCATCAGTTGCGTCCTGAGTGTGTCCTAAGGGGAAGAATGCCCTTGGCGTTATCTCCTGGTAGAAGGCCAAAATTAGTCGCACCACATCAGGCATTAGCCTAAAAGACTCGTCCAATGGAAGCACTGAAAAGGGGCCAGAGTCCTGGGGGTGCATCAAGGCCTCTAGAATACTCATAGCCGCAACCTTGGCCGCTACTCCGGGCAGCTGGTGGTGTGGCTGCAGCTGTTGTTCATCTCCTGTGATTACTATAGCAGACAGCCTATTTCCCACCTGTCCTATCTGCCAAAGCGCTAAATCCCTTTGGATCAAACTGGCCTCATCCATGATGATCATGGTGGGTTGGAAATTAAGGTTCTGCAGAAAATAGAACTTGCTCGAATCTAAGGTGGTGAATAATAGATTGGGGTTTAGAAAGGACACAAAGCTCGACAAGGGCTGTCGTCAAAGTAACTGGAGCTTGGCCCTACACTTCGGAACTTCCAGCTTTGCTTCCTTCTCCCCTGTCCTAGCTTCCCCCTTGGCTTTTGCCAACTGGTTTTTGCACTCTATTATCTCTCCTATACTTTTCACAAAATCCTGGTAGTCACTTTCCTGTTGGCTGCTATATTTGAATCCTGCGACTTCACTAGTTTCCTTAGCTGCCATTCCCATCGTTTCTTCGGTGGGAAAATGGTTCCTGATTCTGGCCTCTGCCTGTCTGAGAAGCAGATGTGCCGGCAGCCAGTCCCATGTCTGGAAGTCTCCTACCTTGGCATGAGATCTGCTGCAGATCCTGAGTGGCTGGATTGCCTCTGTGGCCTCTTCGTCGCCATTCTCCATCATTGCCGTCAGTATCTGAGTCACTGATCGGTAGGCTTGGCTAGCTGCATAATTAGTTTGTGCGATGAATAAGATCCTGGCTTCTTCGTGCTCTAAGTTCAGTTTTTTCCTCTTGTATATTATATGATTGCATGCACCTAAGAGGGCTGTTTTTGTTTTGCTGGCTCCTGGAACTCCTGGAATTAATATGATCAAATTTTGTGGTGCTTCTTCTGCCCCACTCAGTGTCATGGCTTTAATTACAGAATTTTGATTCCTGGTGAGTTCCTTGTCCTTGAGTGCTATGCATGTAGAGATGGGCCCGTAGGCGGGGTCACTTCCCTTCCCCTCTTGATGGAGCCCCACGCAACTTCGTAGGAGTTGCGAGGTGGCTGACTTCCCATTGAGTTGTGCTCCTGCATACCTGGTCTGGTAGTCCAGGTAAGGGCTCTCTGTGTCATTAGCGGCTGACAGCCATATTTCTACCTGTTGGTCACTGACTTCTTTCCCTAGGCTAATGTATCTCTGATGTAGGGGTAATAGTGAGCTGGCCTCTATCCAAGCCTTTGCTTCCCACCCCTCCGTATAGGTCTCCTCCTTCACTATCCTGCCCTTGATGGGGGTGGTCAGCTCTGGGAACTCCATCTGAATTTGGAAAGCTCCCTTGATTTCCGCCATATGTTCCTACTTGACTGTCAGGTTAGCATATTCCTCCCCCTCCCTTTCCTGGATGTGGCATGTGGCTGGTACCCTTTTCCCACTTTTTCCTGGTGTTTGATTTTCATTCTCATTTAGGTAATCGAACATTGCGATGGCAAAGTGGTTTATCAGGAAGGTCCAGTCCTGCTGCTTTAGCCTTTGTAGCGTTGCTTTGTACTTCCCATCAAAGGTGTTCTTCAGTGTTTGATACAGAAGGGAGATCCAACCCACTAACTGGTTGTAGGCCAATGGTTTGTAGGACTTGATTGTGTATCTCTATTCCCCATTGTCTGATTGCTTCTGGGTCTCCATCCTGAGGATCACTATGGGGAGTCCTTCTTGGGGTTTTGGTCCTAGTTTCCTTTCGAATACTTCTGTGTCCTGGTCTATTGTTGCCCATCCCTTTATTTTATCCCTCCTCTCCTTTCCTTCTTCTAAGGCTACTGCTACTTGTCCCCGTATTCGGATGACAAAGGAGGAGCTTGACTTACCAGAAGCTGCGTTTCCGGACTCTTCCCTATGGACGATGAGGGCTGGGGTGCAGTAGTACCGTCCTGGTGCCGTAGGCAGGGTTATCCTGGTGGGCTCCCATCCATCAGTTCCTGTTTGCTCTCAAATTCCCCAAACACCTACTTCTTCCTTTCCTTGTGCCAGGTAGCAAAGGGGGACTCTGAGGGCTGAAAGGATGCTGGCCCTGTGGTCAGTTACAGCAAGAGGGAGAGCGTAGAAAGGTTGGAGGGTATAAGCCGGTCCTGGTAGCCGATCAGGCAGTGGTGTTTCCTTCCACTGGAGGTCAAATCCTCCTCTGACATTGACTGGACTAAGGGTGGCAATACTGGGTGGCATGGTTGGCTAGGCTCAAGGCCTGCAGCATTCCATCACCCGAGGGTGTAGGTTTGCACTACTACTAGTGTATCTGCCTACATAACCTTGGTGGCTAACCTAACTAAGGTGGAGTGGAACCGGTGGTGTCGTTTCAGGAGGCGATGTTGTTGGTGCCATTGGTCCTTCCTCAGTCGGGTCTGGTTTCTGTTCTGTGGTTGCCCAGTCTAGTTCCTGATTGATTCCTGATTCAATTGTGTAGTGTATGAATGTAGACCATAGCCACCACCAAATGGTGGCCACGCGAAGCGCGGTCACTGACAAATATTACTAGTATATATATATATATATGTCTGGAAATGCTGGGAATGGGCAAATTCTCAACGGATTTAGACAAACTTTTTTTTCCTGAAAGCTAATAGTGTTGTAGGAAGATATTGCCGGTAAAAAGTAGTCCCGGATAATTTGAAACATTACTTTTTTGGGTAGAAATTTGAAAAATGGGGTATGCTGGAAATGGCGAATTCTCAACGGATTTGGACAAACTTTTTTTACTGAAAGGTAATAATATTGTGGTGTAATA